>CM075017.1:21894396-21910778 GCA_037576675.1 Pangasius sanitwongsei | reverse complement strand
TATATATATATATATATATATATATATATATATACACACACACACACACACACACACACACACAAATGTAACACTTTGCAGTGACTATGAGGCAGTCTTTCATTTCTACACTTTTTTCTAATATATAAATATTACTAATTTATAGTGCACTTGTGCAATTGTGTAAACTGACTTGGGTGAACTTTTTATTATTATTATTATTATTATTATTATTATTATTTATTTTGCAATGATAGACTTGAATTGATTGAATTGTTTTGACCTTATGATTTTGGATTATTTTATTATATTCAGAAATATATTCTTAGATGTTACATTAATTTTAAAAAAGAGGTTTTATTTTTGTTGACCTTTTGTGAATTTTCTTTTCTTTTCTATTTTGTGTGGCAAAAGCATATTATGGCTGTCATTTTATTATGTGGAAATAAAAACTGGCAATATTTTTAAAGCTATTTAAGTAATTAAAAATTGAATGCTACCACAGTCACCTGTCCCAAGCAGGTGTGTCTTTGGAGAAAGCTTTCTTTTTTCTTTTCTTTTTAATTTTTTTTTGTGCCAATCTATGTTTTCCTGTACTGATGAACTTACTCCAGTTGCCTTTGGTACGAAAAATGCATCATCGGTAGCTAAAGGTACTTTGGTGGACTTTCCTTTTGCCAAAAATCTGTGATTATGTACAGTATAAGGACCGTTTCATTGACAGTGTAACAGCATAAACCTGAAAAACACACTTAAAGGGCTTGTATTTTATGGGAGGCTTCAACCGGGGACGTGGGTTGGATTATTATTATTATTATTATTATTATTATTATTATTATTATTATTATTATTATTATTTTGAGCTGTTGATAATGAATTATTCTTTGGAAGGGGGTTGAATAATAATTTTAGATGTTGATTACACCACATGCTTAAACACAATTGTAACTGAGGTATTTATAGTAAAATAAAATAATAAAAAATATATTCACAGTACATTGTGTATTATTAATTACGCCTATCAGTACAACTATTCTCTCTCTCTCGCTCACTCACTCACACACACACACACACACAAAGAGGTGGTATGTGTGACAGAATTGTCACATCCATGTTTAGCAACTAGCTAACACTAGCAAACTAGCTAACCTTATATGCTATATATTGTGTAATTAAAACCATTAGTCAGTTACTGACAAGCTCATTAGCATTAGGCTACCTGTAAACCAGTAGCCAAATGTTGCTAGCAAACTAGCATTAGGCGCTATCGATTGTCTCTGTCACAAGCAAGCTCACTAACAGTAAGCTAACAATTTTAATGTGCGAACTAGAGTTAGCATAAAGTCAGCCAGAGTTGTTAGCATTAGGCTAATATTTTATGCAATAAAAAGCACTAGCAAGTTAGCCAGTTTCAGGGTAAAATCTGAGGACAAAAACAGGTGAAAAAGTTTCACTAAGTGCACAAATTGTTAAGAATAAAATTATTTAGAACAAAATGATTTAAAACAAACAAACAAACAAAAAGGAAAAACAATCATTCTCGTCACTGAAAGATGAGAAATCCTCGGAGGACATCGATTTA
Organism: Pangasius sanitwongsei; assembly: GCA_037576675.1. Classification (NCBI taxonomy): domain Eukaryota; kingdom Metazoa; phylum Chordata; class Actinopteri; order Siluriformes; family Pangasiidae; genus Pangasius; species Pangasius sanitwongsei. The sequence goes on along the minus strand of CM075017.1, from coordinate 21,909,217 downwards.
CATTAATCGTAGCTTTTCTAAGTCACAAACTGCGAATGAAAAGAAACTGTCGATGAACCCAGGTTTAAAGATGACGCAAAGACATCAGGAATCATTTACTACCTGTCTTTATTCATTTAAGGGGAGAAAATGCAACCGAATTACCAAACATGTATCCGGAACAAAATGGATTGGAGGAAAATAACGTAAATGCAAAATGAAAAGAAAAAAAAAAAAAAAAAAAAAGAATGATAAAAAAAAAAATCCTTTTACATTTACCTTACTGTTATACATTTTTAAATATTAAGCTCAATAAATACATGTACTTTAAGCAATCATGCAGCTGTAATTTTTTTGGATTTCCTGTTTCATTACATTATAATACACATGAAAAATATGCATTTTTCAGTTTCTGCTATAATATTGCACGTTTCTAGTGACTGCGTCAGTCACATATAGATATCTGGGTTTGTATTTGTTGAGGTTGAGGGATTGAAACTGTAGTGTTGCATTACAAATGACCAGAAATACACTTTTTCTTTTCTTCTTCTTTTTTTTTTTTTTTTTTTTTTTTTAGGGATGAGGGATGTGTTATAAAGACATAAGATAGTAATGCATAGAATGTATACCACAAATAACATGATTAAAAGAAGTGGAATATGTATTAATGAATCTTAAAAAAAAAAAAAAAGACTAAATACAGTACAAATGATGGAAACGTGTTTAAACAAAAGTGCAGCCCGGAGAGTGACAGCAGATCCTCTCACTCCCACAACTACAGCATTGGCGAGCTGATCCCAGTGCAGCGTGGAAAAAAAACAAACAAAAAAAAACAACAAAACAAAAAAAACCGCATAGACTGACCTCGGATCAGCTCGCTGGGGTGCAATCCTTCAACACAGTTACACAGTAAGCAATGCATCATGGTCCTGTACTCATAGGAGAATACTAGCTTCTCAGAGCGCGCTAGCCGTCTGATCGCTTGTGGTGTTCGGCCACATCTCGCCTTAGGCAGCACCCTAACAGGCAGCTGGATAAAATCTCCGATCGTAAACTTGGAATTGCCACGGAACAGCTGAGGAGGTGTGGATGCCGGACGTCATTTTATAAAAATGATGTCCTGGAAATGACTTCCTGCTACATCACAGACAGAGCATTCTATACTGAGCAGCAAGTCGATGGATTTTGGCAGAAGGGCTTTGAGATAATGAGATCTGTTATTTCATGAAAACTGCAGGAAATGGCTGAGAGGTTTTAGGGATTATAGTGCATTTGCGTTATGTCAGAATTACGGTAACTAAACGGTAACCCTGTGTTCACACTGGCAGGTGATGAAGTGTGCAGCGGCCGTCGTTCATTTCCAGCACGGAGACGCGATTTCTGCTAAAGCGATGAAGGTACAGCGCGATATATGAACTAATTCTACGCATATTAAGTATGACAGTAAAGCGACAAATCAAAATGATCGGCTCGAATAATGGTCCGACTTTTCTTCAGTTCCCCACTCACAACTTCAGTTGCTACCTGCAATTAGTTCAACGCTTAAAAACGGAAGAAAAACTTCTAACCGTGACTCCATCTCATCCTGCCATATACGACCTCTCATTAGAGACATTACGATCGCTAGCGCCTCTGGTGAGTGTACGTAGTTAGTACAGTTAGCTTGCCGTGCAAATCTCTCAACGAAGCTTAGCATGTAACATGTGAATCAAACAACCAATTTTCACACGGTTTTAATTTGTGTTTAGCTAGCTACATACATATAGCTAGTACCGTTTGTCATCAGGCAGTCCACACTCACAAGCGACAAAAGTAACAGTCGCTACACGTCCACAAGAGACAAACTGTGAGCTAGAGTGAACGTAGGGTAAACGGTAATTCTGTAGTAATGTATAAAATGCCAAAAAAAACAAAAAACAAAACAAAACGTTTCTTTAGTTGTATAGTGTATAGGTGTAAAGTGACTACACTATACTTTCACGGAATGTTTAACAGTAATGCTAACTGAGTTAAATTTGGTTAAATCCAGACTTTATATCTTTATATATACACAGTATTTCCAACTGGTTACAAGGTTACAAGGTTAATGGAAAGTGGTAATAAGGGTAACGATTTTTACATTAAAGTTCCCTTAACTTGCATTATTTAGTGCGTTAACATTAATAAACGCTAAACTTAGCATTAATAAGCCAAACGTGATGCTAACGAGACGTTAACACATATGTGGACTGAAAATTGTTTAAATGGTAAAGTAATACACCTGTACAATATAGCGAAAATTAAATGTTACTAAATAATTTTAGGTGATGATTTATTGCCAATTTAAAAAAAAAAAAAAAAAACCTGTGTGGGTTTAAATTTACTTACTGATGGTGTACATTGGTTAACTCAGGTGGATTATTTGGTTTATTATTATTGTAAGAACCATCAATTAATACAAGTGTTAGTTATGTTAGTTAATATTACGTAAGGTGTATTAATGCTGACGTTCTCGGTTTGTTCATGTTAACTAATGAGTTAAATAATGTCAGTTAAGGGGAACCTTGTCTGATGAAGATGTGCCTAAGAAACTCAGAATTTCTATAATTCTGACATGATGTGAACGCACCATAACCCAAATCTCTTCACAGGGGAGAAAGGAATTATAATTATTTCAGTGCAACCAAGTCATTCTTAGCTACAGCAGCTCTTCAGAAAGTTAAACACCACATGATCCCGATCCCGACACACTTCTTCAATGAGCGCATTATTTATGAAAGTAGTCAAACAGAGCTGGCTAAGAATGGTATCTACTAGCTACTTAATGTGCTGTTATGCTTGCAAAGCGTAAGACATGGTTTATACGTAATAATTTGCAGTAAACGTGTGTTTATTGTGTTTATTACATCGTGTAATGCGTTAGAGTGTTTCTAAACCTGGAAAAAAAACAGTTTAATTTCATAAATATCATAGGAAAGGAATGGCTCTTGCTAGCTTCTTTGGTCAGGCTTCAGTTTTCTATAAGTTTGCTCTGCCCACTTTAAAAAAAAAAAAAAAAAAAAAAAAAGGCAACTCATGAAACGTGGGCGGGGCTTGTTGGAGAGTAGATGAAAGATTGTCAGTTTTCTTAATTGCAAACTTTCTGGAGATCTATTGTAGCTAGTGAAAGAAGGTGTCTCAAGTTTTCTCTAATCTCTTCATGTCATTGGTTGCACAAAACCGATCATAAACCTTTCTTTCTGCACTAAGTATGTTAATTACGTCATTCTCAAAACGGGAAAAAAAAGAATATCAGAGGGTCACAAGCGGACCGTGAATGAAGACGCGGCAACAGAAATGTCCGTCGATGCGCTGTGCTCGTGTTCACAGACAGAGCGTCCATAATTAATGTAATAATAATAAAAAAAAAAAAATAGCACACACACATGCACATACACTCACACACAAACATTATGGACTTGAGGAATAAATGAAATGAACTTGGTGAATGAGTATGAATACATGAGAAACAAAATAAACCTACACCAATCAAAAAAAGGAATAGTATATATGAGTAAAGAAACACACAAAAAAAATCAAGTTAAAAAAATGAAACAGCGGCACTTGTGAGCAGTGTAGATACAAGATGTTGGCTGCAGGTGGCATCAGTGCATCACTACACATACGGTGGTTTTCTCCAACTGTGACCAAGCAAAAAGCTGGAGAAAAGGACAGTAAATAAACACAATGAATTTTTTTTTTTTAAAAAAATGAATGCGGCTGTAATCTTTCCTTCTGCATCTCAACCAAGCAGAGAGAAGCGAAGCCAGGGAATGCGACATCGTCCAAAATGGAAATTGTGAAAAAAAACAAAACAAAACATAAAGACCTTAAACATGGGTTTCAGAGCTGCTGCGGTGACATGGCTCGCTTCAGGAATATAAACGTCAGGAATTTTAATCGTGAGACCGCAGTGAACCGACTTCGATGGGTCCGATACCGTTCAAAGCCAAACCAGTGGAATGATTGTATTTCATTTCTGAATTGATAAATGAATTGTTGTAAATGAACTGGTTTGTTTAAAGGAGAAGCATGGTATCGTCTCCTGACACCACAACAGGAAAAAAATGAAATAAAAATATAGACAGTGGCTAGAACCAAAGACTGGATGTTAAATCAGAAGCTGAGAAAAACACAGAGAGAGAGAAAGAGAGAGAGAGAGAGAGATGAGACGGCACATATGAAGGTTGTGCTTTTTAAGCCCAGTGGGTGTGTGGTCAGTGGTCTGAGACTGACAGCGGTTTGTAACAAGGCCCATGTCCTGGGTACAGCGGTTTGTAACAAGGCCCATGTCCTGGGTACATGGCTACAAAACAACATACTCAATGCTTTTCCTTCATTAACCTGACGGCCATGATAAGCCCGAGCAGTGCTGCATTGTAATTTCACAATCTTAAATGTGTCTCATGTGTGCATATATGAATATATACACTGATCACTAAAGTGTGTGTGGGTGTATGTATGTATGTATGTATGTATGTATATGCGTGTGTGTGTGTGTGTGTGTGTACTGAGTGATCTAGCTCTCCCAGTCGGTGCACGGCAGCCCCTCGTCCTCAGACTCGGACTCAGGTGAAGCCTCTTTGATGCGGCGCAGGGCTTCGTGGATGCTGCGCGTCAGCGGGTCGCTGGATTCTGGACAGCGCTGATGCTCGTGACGCCGCACCTTCCTGAGCTTCACGCCGCGCCGGATCTGAGCCAGGATGTTGTTCCCGTCGTCCTGGTCTGGATCTGGGGCAAGAACGCGCAGTTCGGCTTTGCGCAGGTGGAAACTCCCGCGCTTCAGGCTGGCCAAGACTTCGTCCATAGGAGAGGACGCTGTGGACGGGAGTTATCATTTAGTGCTGACGGAATTGAAATTTTCACGCTTCTTTCAAATGCTTAAGATCGAATTAGTCTATTGAATTAGAGATGCTTCAATTACAGCCAAATGTGACTTGATTGATGTAGGAAAAGGCTTCTGAATCACTCGGCTCACATACTCTGGTTCACTCTCACTCTTACTGTGCTATTGAATTACGGGATGTTGGGATCTTTTACACTGGAGCAGTACAGGAGCGAGAACACTGGTGCTCCAGCTTTTTTAAAAAGCCAGTCCTCATTCCACACTCAAGGGTTTCATGCACAGGGGATTGCTTTAAGACTACACGGGAAGCCCGGCTTCCCCTAAAATTTCATTAAAATGCGGCAATGAAATGTTTACCAAAGTGTCTATATTATTGATCCATGTTGGTGGAATTTGATATTGTAGCGAATCAAACGATCAGATATCTCAGTGCAATATGTCGCTGTTTGTTCATTAAACTTGAACTGTTTTCGGCGGACAGCGCAGCCTGGGTGAAAATCTCCTTTGAAGCCCCTGACACAGAGCGAATACACAGCTATTGAATGCGGTGCGTCTCTTAGTGTCTGTTAGGTGTTCATGTAGTCACTGTTGTAGTGGGATGAAAGATTAACGTTCACTGGACCACATGACTAACGTCATTTTGTCCCGCCGGGGAGCACAGCTTCACCGAGAGTGAATGGCGTGTGAGCGGGTGGGTTTTGCAGAGAAAACAAAACATCTCGATGTTTATTGGACAGTGAGCTCTTTTGTTTGTCCTGCCTGCTTCTCTTTATGACGCATGGTAGATCTCTGAAAGGGGCGGAACCTCATAATCAGCTGCCAATCGGTAAGTCAGGAAAGAACATGACTGACATGTCAAACTTAAATATACCGGCGTCAGTCGGAGTTGCTTGGAGCCTGCTGTAGGTGTAATTTGTAAATATTGTAAATAAACAGTAAGCATAAAGTTCATTTATTTGCATTCATTCCTGAAATCTGTTGTTTATAAGTCTAGGCAGCTAGCTGCTACTTCCTTCCTCAACATTAGCAGTGTCTGCCATCTTGGGATGACATAGCAGACACTGCTAATGTTGACCTGATTTTAGAAACGTCTTTTGATGCTCACATTTATGAGGAGAGACTGAAAATCAAACAAGAGGGCAGAATAATGATTTTAATTCAAAAGTCAGGGAGAAAAAAAAAAAATAGCTGTCTTGGAGTGGAGTCTTTTTTTTTTTTAGCTATCTTGGTACAGTAAAATCGATTGGCTGTGTTTATAGTTAGTCTTTGATTCCAAATCCCTGTTAATGAGCAATAACGTAACATTTGTCTGGGAAAAGCTGTCGGACATTGTTGTGGCTGAATTCTAGCAAACAGACGAAAAAGACCAAAGATTAGGATTTGGTGAAAGTTGGATTTTTCTGCTTGTAACATACTTTGACAGCTCTCTCTTTCTCTCTGTCTGGACAGTTTGTATGTTGGTAAAAACAGTCTGCATAAAAATGACTAAAACCTTGCTAGCTAAGTGTGACACAGTGATTGTCACGCTTTGATCAAGTTGTTGGATAGCTATGCGCCATAACTAAACAGACATTAAACCTATTCAAGTCATTTCATAATCTAAAAAAAAAACAAAAAACGGCTGTCGAAATGTCTGTGATGCTCCTGCACCTTTATGATTTATGATAAATTCATGATATGACTTTCTCTTCATGTTTTTGGTAATATACATTTATAGAAATATGAATATTTGAACACATTTAAAAAGTAAATCCTGAAAGTAAAGCTTGAACTATTGCCATACTGATAGCAGAAGGCAGTATGTGAAGGAGTCCTCTATGATCAGTTACAGCATTCACAGAATTCAGTAATGGAAATTTTAAAAAATAAATAAAGTTTAAGAACTTCCTGTCGTCTCACCTCTCCTCCACTGGGACGACTCCAGAGAGGACGTCTTCCTCAGCTTTTTGCGCGCGTTCACCAGCTGACTGCTGTCGAAGAAGCGAGGGGCGAACGGGCCGAGAGGACTTTCTGCTTTGGGTTGAGACACGGGGCTGCTCGCTTGTCCCTGTCCTTGCCCTTGCCCTTGCCCTTGCCCTGGCCCGGGCGTATCCTCCAGAGAGGGAGGAGGAGGTGGAGGAGGTGGAGGGGGAGGAGGGGGAGAGATTGGAGATGTGGAAGAGTCCAGAACGTTCCGCTCAGTGAGTGGGGGCAGGGAGGACGGCCCGAGCGTTTCTGGGATGGGCGGGATGTTTGAGGGTAAAGACATGAATCCTTCAGGTCTCTGGAGCTCCGCGACAGCAGTGGAGTCTTTCAGAGAAGCCGGGGCGTCATCCGTCTGCACGCACGCCACCTGCGTCTGGGGCTGGCCCGCTTTCACGGTTGTTTGGGCAGCGCCATTTTTCTTTCTAGCGTGTGCCAGCCGAAGGCGTGTGGATTTCAGGGTGACCTGGCCTGGGTAGCGCTGCGTGGGATGGAAAAACAAAACAAAAAGTTCGACATCTCAGAAGATATTTAACTGTTTTTTTTTTTCCACTGGTGTTTATTGATTTCCAGAAGAATAATGAACCTGTTTAAAGCTGCGCAGTCTGTCCAACGTCTTCTGTCTCTCTTGGCTGACTCGGGTATTCCTCACCTCCTCCTCTTCTTCATCCTGCTGCAGAAAAACGTACAGGTTCATGACACGTTCCTAATCTTTCGAGAATTACAAAATCAGAATTTACACGTGAAGTTAATTATGTAAGAAATGAAACACTTGGAGGCATGCTGTTATAGCAAAATAATCAACAATGTGAAGTGTGGTGAAGCAGAGTTACTTGAGATTAATATGATTTCTGGCTGGAGACTTCTTTTATAAATGCTAAATAAACGTCTCCTCACAGAAGACGTCACCATATCAACAACACCACATGTTCAACACCTTCTGACCAATCAGAATCGCAAACATTGTTGTGGTGTAAACTAAGTGAATTAATAAATGACGCCTATACATTTTACTATAAAGGAGCAGCTAGTTTTCAAAGGAAAAACCACACACCTGCCGCAAAGCATGCTGGGAGTCGTGGTCCTGGCCGCTCTGGCGCTGCTGCAGTTTCTGGGTGTGATTGACAATGCAGATTTCCTGAGGAACAAAAAAAAAAAGCTTGTCAGAACGTTCGACCTGCAACCTGATCATCGTCAAGGCATCAAGCCACAGCAAAGTTGTCAATTCGCACCATTTTCTCCCAATTTTCCAAATCCTTCCCACTAGCTAGTTCTCGCTACCAACCGAGGAGGCTCAGGGCTGACACATGGTTCCCCCGAGACATGTGCAGCTCTGCTGCAAGTTCTTATTGAACTTCTACATCACAGTGCAGGCTAACACACTCACAGGAGATGCTAACTGATCTCTTCCACATGCATGAGCTCACACACACACACACACACACACACACCCCAACTGGCTACAGTCGCTCTAACCGACAGGGGAGAACATTCTTCTGTTGCGCCACATGACACCCTATCGTGCAAACCTTTTTTAATGGAGCAAACAGAAATCAGCTACATCAGACATGGCAACAAATTCAACCCAGTGAGCCGCTGTAGAGTACAACATATTAGAGAACCTGTTCAAGAGCACACAAAGCACATCGGGAACCTTTCGAGGAACTAAAAATCTGTGTGCTTGTTTCAGTCTGTGCTGCGATTGGCCGGTACCTTTTTGGTTTTGAGGTAGGCTTTCTTGGCAGTGATGCGTCCCCTCCTGGCCTCTAGCTGCCGCGTCCTCTGCTGCAGCTGGGTGACCTCGTCTCTCAGAGGCGCGGGAGCGAGAGACGCGTCGTCAGTGGCCTGCAGGGCGTCAGGACTTTCGTATGTGTCGTAGTAAACAACCTCGTCCTGCCTCTCTGTGCACAAAAACGCACGAACGACACAAACTAAATGTAGTTATCTAGCCACAATGCAAAATCAACAACACAAGATTACATTACAGCTTTTCAGCTGAGATACAAAACGCTCGCTATTCTTATTAGTGTTAATTACTAGCATTCATTTTTAGTATTATTATTTTTTTTTTTTTCATTCAGTAAGAACCAATTCACATTAAATGCAGATTTCCTCCTTTTTATTTATTAATTATTTTGTCTGTTAAAGGTTAATAGTCGACTATAGACAATGATGTTTTGCCAAAATTTGTGTCCCTACAAAAAATCCCAGTTCAAAATGTGACAAAAATATTATACAATCTAAAACTAAATTATTTTCTTTCATATAAAGCGGTCACCATCCTTCTTACTTCATGACAAACCCCAGTTTCACGTTCCTTGGTTCTGTCTTTAGTGATATTTGGATTATAGAAGCCTGGTGTGTTTCTTTGTCCAGCATGTGGTGCAAGTGAGCAGCTCAGAGCATGAGTCACACTCTCTCACACACACACACACACACACACACACACACACACACACACGAAGATGTTTTTAAAAACAGCTGCTAGTGAGAGGCCAGATGAATCGACTGAAAGGCGGGCTCAGATCCCACATGCACGCAGGTGCTTGCTCATGACAGATCAGACACCTGTAGGCGATTTTTAAGGTATTAAACGAACCATCCTGGATGACCCTTAATGAGGCGACTAACCGGTCATCTGTCTGCGCAGGCTCTGCAGCTGCGCAGTCAGCAACAGCTCCTCGTACTTCAGGATCTCGAACTGGATCTCGTAGAGCTGCAGCTGCAACTCATAGTACAGCGCCTCTAACTGGTCCAGACGCGCCATCGCATCCTCACCACCCTGTAGCCCCTGCATCTGAGACAGAAACAGAGAGAGAGAGAGAAAAAGTTCAGGATATTATACACTTACGTACATGTGGTTGTGGTGGAAACACATGTGCGTGTGTGAGACCTCCTCTCTCAGCCCATGCTTCCTCTGTTCCAGGCAGATCTCTTTGGCGCGCATCAGTTGCAGCGTCTCCTTGGAAACAGCATACTGCAGTTTCTCCATGCGCTCCACTGCTGCGCCCCACGCTGCCTTCCCGAACTTCCTCTGGTCAGCTCGCATGCGCTCGTACATCACTGAGATGAAATACATACATCGTTATTCAATTTGTTTGTCTTCAGGGCATTAATTAGGACTCCTCTTGATGCAACTGCCTTAGTTACGTTTCATAAAATACTTCACGTGGATGCATGGGAGCATTTAAAAAAAAACTTGTGCATGCTTCTGTGACTATTTATTTATTTATCTTTATTAGAGGAGGCACATTTTACCAGGTGCAGTGAGACAGCTGGTGAGGACGTTCCGAAACTCAGACCCTGTGGCTCCACTTCCTGGAAGTGTTATTGACTAGTGAAGGTCTCATGAGGAAAAACTAGCACTGCTGTCTAACGTGTCAGGAAAACAAGGATATATTCCTGGTCCCACTGTTTGTTTGTTTTTCCGCCGTTTTCTCTGGCTATATGGAGCCACACTTGTGTAATTACTCATCAAACACAAAAGAGTGTGACTCACAGAGGTTCAGGAACATCATAGACTTTTTTTTGCCTCTTTACTCAAAAATCATGGATTTTTTTTTAATCCATTTTTAACAAAATGCTATACAAGCAAGTGAAACAACCAAAGTCTCCAGAACAAATGTACCAGGTTCTCCGAGACCCCTGAGACAACTGCCCAGCTGATCTTCTTATAAAACTGCAAGGCACTGTACGTGAGAGAGCTGATCCAGTTCTTGTACAGTTCTGGTATGAGTTCTGACACTAAATATTGATTTGATCTAGATTTTTGCACACTACTGTGAGCTGTAATCCTCACTGTACCTCAGTTCAGGTAATTATGAGGCTGTTCACACATGTGTACGTGTTTTAGTTGGGAAATTATCAAGTCGTCTATGTGTGCAGAGTGAGAGAGAGAGAGTGAGAGAGAGAGAGCGAGAGAGTCGATGTGTTTTAATACCTTTCTGTGCCCGCGCCGTAGTCTCAAAGTACTTCACAGTGAGGTCCTGGATAGACAGCACTGCGGTATGGGCCTTCCTCTGCCAATCCTCGTCCTCCCTCCTGAGTGCCTCGACCCGGCGTGGGCCCAGATACTCTGTCTCCAGAGAGATCTGCACACAAAACACACACACACAGATTAAACAGAGAGTTCCACAGTACATGTACCTACTGCAGAATTTTAACAACACAGCCATCAAATCCTCATCCTGTGATCACATCCTGGTCTGAGGAAGCCTGTGTTCACCCTCATACCAGGAACCGGGAACAAATAAATTTGTAGTACATCACTGGCTGCCAGACCCTTTTCAGAAACTCGGTTCGGGAACTTTAGGTACGTTTCCACTGGAGGAACCAGAGCTGTTTTTTTGCACAGCATACAAGTCAAAGAGACTAGGGTGATTCCAATGAGGGCATCAGGACTGTATTCAGTTCCTGATATGTACTGAAGTTCTGGGAACCTTCTTTTAGCTCTTGGACCAGAGTAGGAACTTTTCTGCAAACCCCAAACTACCTTGCTGCACTGAACGTCACTGATTGGTCAAGCTTTACTGAATAACCTTCTTGATATCTTCTCATTTTAAATGACTACGTAATGGTCCTGTAATGCTTTTGAATAAAAATGCTTCTTACATCATGTTATTTACAGCAATGAATGGAATTAGAGATGAAGAGTAAAACTGTGCCATGTGCAGCTAGCCGTGTGCGTTGATATCTTCTAAGCACAATGAAGTGAAATAAAACAGAACATTCTTCACACCATGGTCACGATTCCTGCGGTGTTGTGGAAACATAGACCAGGAACTCATCCAGCACCTGTGTACTTCTTTAGTTCCTGACACACACACACACACAGACCATGTGTGCATATTTCTAAGATGACACAGAAAGCAGGGAAATTCATGACCAAGCTGACATACACTGGCCTCCCTCTTATTTGGTGAGCTGAGCTTGTGAGCTCTGCACTAAGAGCACTAAAGCCTGCTACTGTCACCTGCTTAGTGACGGTCTTTCTCCAGGCTATAACTTGCGTAAACAAGAACACTTTAATTATCGCTCCCCCTGAGGCCTTAGACAGCTTTAGCCTACTTAGTAAATAAAGACACTGAGAAGCTCACAGGCTGCGTACCACCAATGAGATTCGATGTATCCTGACAGTTAGCGGATTCAGAGAAAACATTTTTTTTCCTCTCTCTTTTAGCCTAAGGTCAGTTCACCTGTGAGGTCACAAACATGTGAGCAAGAACTTGCACCTGTCTCATACACACACACACGGCTATAAATCACAGCTGGATCTAGTGACGAGGAACAACAAAAGACTGGAAAAACAACTTGTTGAGACACAAAGAGCCACACAAAAAATTTCACCCATTTCTTTTGGACCATTTTTGCTCCCTAGCAGATGCTGCGACACCAATGTGAGGAACGTGTTTGGTTTAGTTTTTGCAGTAGCCTAATCATAAAAACGCTTAAGCACTCGCAGCAAAGAACGCAATCCAGGGTTCTCTACAAACCGGTCGCAACTCGAAAGGTAAACATATCCCTATTGAGAGATTTGTTGTTTTCAGAATTGGCACTGAATGGCTGTTTAAACGCTGGGGGGGGGGGAGGTAGTTGTTGTGACTCGTGTTTTCTTGTCACTACCTCAGTAACTGACACTTTTTAATGATGTCATGAATGAATGATGAAATGTGTTTGAGATATTAGCACTGGCGTAAGATGCTAATCTTTTTTTCCGAGAAGTATACCAAGCAACAAGAAAACAGAAGGGCAAATGTCTGGTGTGAGCGCTACATAATAAATAATAAGCAGCTCCTTCAATTTTTTCCAGCCAAAGAGACACAGTCCCGCCTACTTCGCTCCTATTGGCTCGAATGGCAGACGCTTGAGAATTCACGTCACCTAGATAAAGTCGGCTCGAAGCAAAAGTAACTGGTACCAGAACCAATTATGCGTTGTTTTTTTTTTTTTTTTACATCTCACGTCCTTTCCCCTTCAGTGAATCTGCTTTTCTGCTGGCTGAATTTTATTCACATTTAAAAGCATAGTTTTCTCCTGTGTGGCAAAGCAGTAAAAAAAAAAAAAAAACGTAAAAGCTACGGCTAAACCGTACCTTGCTGTTGGCATATCCGTCTAGCGAAACCAAATATTATAGACTAGCTATTTGCGTATTTTATATAGTTTCGTGTAGCGGCAGAGAGGGTTTTTTTTTTCTTACATATTCGAGTGGAATTCCATTTCCATTTTAATGAATGTCCGGATGACATATATTCGATTCACAGTGCTTATTCTCTTACAGACCCCAGATCGGAAAAAAATTAATACGTGTATTGTTACAACTTACAACAAAGTCGTATGTATACATATATTGATTTCTTTCGATATTTCTTTGACATACGTTGGGAATCAGGTGCCTGTCTTAAACTATGGCGTAAAAATTCAATTCGGTTTGTTGTTCAAATCGTTTTGCTGAAGAAATTTTATACAAATAGCGATAAAAAGAAAAATATAAGACTTACGTTGTCCAAAAATTGATGAAGCATAATCAAAGATTCTGATATTCAAAATCTGTACAGGATTAAATCAAAACATTCATCCTATGCGCTTTTAAGGCTCAGGCAATGTTTCAAGGTTTCAAGGTGTTGCCATAGCAACTATAAAGCTAACAGAGTGGTCATTAAAGATGACGTCTGTTTCTGCTGTGTCACCACTGGAAAATAAGAAACCCCTCATTCGGATGATACGAAGCTGATAAACAAAACAATCAGCTGCTTTTTTCATGAGCAAATTTCGTAGTTTTTTTTTTCCTTCATATAACTGCACTGCACAATTTCTCTCCGAAACATCCCGCCTCTCTTCGCTTAATTTTTACTACACTGTACGTTATACTTTCTTTTTTTTTCCTCCCTGAAAGCATGCCTACTAAGAAACTTTCCAAAAACGAAAGTGATAAGATCTATCAGACACTGAGCTTTGAGTGCCATGCTTTACAGCTGCATGAAGTTTAAGAGTGACTCTCTCCCAGACTCAAACACAAACACAGCTCTTCCTCATTTTCTTGGAAATTTTCGCTGCAACAAGTTCCAAGTGTGTGTGGATGTGTGCGTGTGAGAACTTCCTAGACGCGAACGTACACACCCATGCAGGGTTTCTGTATCCACATGGTTAAAAATACTCTAATGCAAAACAGATGCTGCTGTGGCCTACAGTAGATCACTTGAACACACATACGTGTTTGTCTAAACTTGTGAGGACGTTTCATTGATATGATTATTAACGCAGCTAAGCTAGGCTACACCTAAATTTAACCATAACCGTTACCTCAGTGACTAAAATGAAACCTTTTGGCTGTTTTAGGTTGTTGTTTTTTTTTAATAAAAGCTGAAGTAAAAAAAAAAAAAAAGAGCAGTTTTCCTTGTGGAGACCACAAATGTCAGATATTCCTATCCTTGTTGGGACAATTGGTCCCCACGAAGATATAAAAACGTGCCCACACACACACGCGCGCGCGCGGTTTTAACTTCTGCAGTACCTGAACATAAGAGGATCTGCCACTATGAGATTTCTCTACGTTCAAAGGCGAGAGATGTCTAGAGAAAGCAAGAGCGAGAGAGTGAGGCTTTACCTAAGTCTCGTGAGTTAGACGTGAACTCACAGCTCAGGAATCTTTTATTTGAGATGGCACAGACGCGCAACGCGACTGGCACCATGCGCTTCATTCTCTCTTCTGTTTTTCCCAACATTCCTCACATTCTCATATTCAAACATGCTACTAAAATACAAAAGCGTGGATAAGTGGAGAGGAGAAGCGCAAAGCTGAGATGAACTGAGACGAGGTTCTGATGCGGAAAACACAATGCAGGACTGCGCACTGATGTCATGTTGGGAGTACCAGGTACCCATCATGCATTGGGGGGGGGGGGGGGGGGGGGTGATTTAATAAATTTATAATTTTTTTTATAAAAAAATAAAAAAAAAAAAAAAAAAAATAAAAAAAAAAAAAAAAAAAAAAAAAAAAAAAAAAAAAAAAAAAAAAAA
>CM075017.1:21868164-21894296 GCA_037576675.1 Pangasius sanitwongsei | reverse complement strand
CCCCCGCCCCCCCCCCCCCCCCCCCCCCCCCCCCCCCCCCCCCCCCCCCCCCCCCCCCCGTGGGCGATGTAATGAGGTTTCATAGATGAGCTGGATGGCAGTTATAATCATAACCATCCGCAGGGTCACGGTTTCTCCTCTTTAAGCGCCAACGCCTAGCTGTGGTCTCGGACATGCGATGCTAGCCAAAACACACTAAATTATACATGTGTAACAACCACACACAGGCATGTGGTAGAGAACTGCAGAATTAAAGACTCGAACGAACTGATGGGTGTGTACACATAGGGCTGCATGAATTGCTAAATTAATAACAAGTGTACTTGTTTTCAATCATAAGGATCATTATCAAAAAAGACGGACGGGTTTGAGCTCACAGGAAAACTACAGTTAACTCAGTAACCACTCTTTACAGCCGTGTTAAACAGAAAAGCATCTCAGAACGCACAATACATTGAACATTGAGGCATTTGCACTACAACAGGAGAAGACCATATCTGGTCCTACAGTGAGTGAAACAGAATAGTCCTCTTTCTGAAGACTTTCCTGTGTCAGAAAACTTTAAGGAACTCAACTAACCCTCAATATTTTGAAAGTTATATTATCTTGGCTAAATTTTTCTCTGTGTGTCCAGATCCCTAGACAGTGCTTGCATGGCAACATGCAGGTCTGGTTTCTTAGAACATCACTAGCATCTTTAATAAAGACATAACTACAGAATGAGTTCGGAACTGCTTTATAAAGATCTTTCACCTGCCATACTACAATAGTCATTATTAATATATTCAGGAAATCGAGCCAGTGCTGAGACTGGCGCTAACATTGTGCTTCATATGTTAAGAGTTTGTTCATTATAGCATGGACCATCGAGGATCTGAGTCACCGTGTGACGGCACAAGGTCACCTGACCGAATGCGTCCGATCGTGAGACAGGTGTGTGTCTGGTCATTCCCACTTCAGCAGGAGGCTGTACGTGATCTCTGCCCTGCTACATCTTACCTGACACATATCTTATTCATGTACGTGCTCGGGTCCTGTCAGGAATACGATAGCGACGGCGCACGTTTGTGTCACTCGATAGCCCCACCCCATAATGCCTCATTCGCTGGGGGCATGTGGTCCCCCTGTGCGTCCGCCGCCCATTGATTTCATCACTCATTCATTTCCATCGGACACGCTTTCATTCATTCATGCATGCACTCAGTAGAGGGAGGATCAGGTGCCATATGTTCAGGCTGTAGCTTCATTACCTTTACAAAAGAGCCAGGGATAACGAGGCCACTCGTCTGGTAGATACGAGATGTAAGATGGAAAGCAAGCTTTGCCAATAACGTAATCAGTCGCAGTGAAGGCTTGTGCTCCAGCCTTCAGAAATGGAGTTCGCATATCATGTACAACATATTATCATATTTCACCAAAGTAGCTCTACAGATACGACTACTTCGTCAGAATTATATATATATATATATTTATATATATTTATATATGTGTGTGTGTGTGTGTGTGTGTAAATAAAATTCTATAAATAATAGTATAAATCAATGTATTAGAAATTAAATAAATACACATATATAAAAAATATTTTTAAAAAAATTAAGAAATTTAAGGGGAAAAAAAAGAAGATTAATTATAAGGCTCTGTTTGGCTTTTTTATTTATTTATTATTATTTATTTTTAATTAGTTAATGTTACAGTTATAATGTTTACATACCCCGGGCTGAAAAACGTTACTGCAGGAAAGCCTAAAAGTAGAAAATTTCACCATGTGACCTTTTTTTTTTTTTTTATCCCTCCAGGTTTTCCCCAAATAAAATATTTGCTGCGAGTACAAGTGACAGAACCACTCCTTTAATACTCACAGAGTCTGTAGCAGATGTCCTGCCTCTCACCCAATTCCCACTTCCTGCTTCTATTCCACTCAGGCCACGTCTTTGTGTATAAATACGCCAATCTGAACATGTTAAGAGCTTTGTCGCCCGCCTTCCTCTTCCTCACTATGCTTAAAATAACTCGCAATAAAATATAGCTAGGTTTTTTTTTTTCCGTAGGGAATAATGAACGTGTTTATTTTAAGGAATGGCATAATGACATGTCACTATGTGCTATACTCTAACTATAGCTGAAAAGAAAAAAAAAAAAAAAAACCTTAATATGGAGTAAATGTTGGCTACAGAATGGGCTTTGTTTAACCACAAATAGCAGGTGGTCACAGTGTGAGCTGTTTACGGTTGAGTGCGTGTGTGTGTTTTGATAAGGACACTCCACTTGCATGTCTGTGTGTGTGTGTGTGTGTGTGTGTGTGTGTTTTTGCTACACACGAGCTCCTGAATGTGTGAGTTCTCACACGGATGTGTGAGACTGTCATATTGGCACGTGTCTTTAAACTCCAGCCTCCCTGCTACTATTAGTCCATTGACGGCATGCAAAACGCATGCAAAACTGCTGGATTCACACACACACACACACACACACACACACACACGCACACTTCTGTGTTTGCATTACACAGACCTGAATAGTGAGTATAGAGGGCGCACCAACCGTCTAAATTAGGGAAAAAGGCCATATTTGCATACAGCTTTTCTCGGTTTGTGTCAAGAGATTATGTGTGTTTAAGTAGGTCAGGGTTATTACAGTGCACTAATACTCAAACGTACACTGAAATACAAGTAGGTACATGAGATCCAAAACTAGAATGATAAGCCATGCTATTAAAGCTACCACAAATACAGTGAAAGCATATATTGAAGTTTATAAGCACCACTGTCATGCTTAAGTACAATATTTTCTCTTTCCTAGGAAATGTATTGCTCCAGAGTACAAGACACACCCCCTGATTTGTTTAATTCCCTGGTGGAGGGAATTAAATAAATAAACCCAAATAAAGAAATACGTGTCGCTGTTTAAGAACATTTATGGAAGGAGTCTCCGGTGTCCAGAGGTAAAGCAGTAAATACGTTTTTAAGTCTTCAGGACAGAGAGCTTTGAGTTTTGTGGTTTCTCTGTAACATGAAAAGCTGTCAAAGCTATTTTTAAAAAAAAAAAAAAAGGGGGGGGGGGAGGGAACGACTATTTATAGCTGACACAACGTAAGAGATAACAGTTGCTAGCATGTTTTGCAGACTTTCCACAACATTAACTGTAACTATAAATGAGAAAAAAAAAGTATCATTCTTTAATAAATAAAAATTGCGTTTGTTGGGAAAGTGATGTGGTATAAGAAGAATAAAACAGTTTGACAAAAAGACAAATTTTTCATTTTTCATCTAGCAATGAATACTCCGTGTTTGTTTTTCCTCACTTGTCTCAACCTTGCGACCTGATTGGTTGAAAGGTTTAAAAAAAAATGGGCATTTGACGTCTATTCTGAAACTTTTTTCAACATTGGAAACTCCACTGTGACCAAAACATGGTGGCAGCAGCGTTTTTTTTTGTTTGTTTGTTTGTTTGTTTGTTTGTTTGTTTAAACATCTGCTTTCCGGTCACCTTGAGATGGCTTCCTATAGGTTTGCATGTAAAACAATCCAAACCCTGCTTTCACACTAGCAAGCGACAAAATGACACAACTATTCACTTTCTATGTACTTTATGCAAATTACGGATCACGCTGTAAAGTGACAAATCCAAATGACTGGCTAGAACGATTCCTCGGCCCTCCTACTACAGCACATGCGGTATGACCTTTTTTAATTTCCCGACTCACAACTTCAATTCCTACCTGCATTTGGTTCCTAAGTACTGCTTGACTCAAAAAAAAAAAAAAAAAGTAAGAAAAATGTATAACCGTGGTTTCATCTTATCCTGTCATATACAACCTCTTATTATGAATAAAAAGGAAGCTTCGAGAGAACGCTCAGCGAACGTCGGTGTCTCTGGAGAGCGTTTGTAGCCAGTACAGTTTGCTAACTTTCTAATAGCTAATATGAAGCATGGTACAGAAATCATATGAGCAATTTTCATACATTTTTTCACTTAATTAAAATATTAGAAGACATTTTGAATACATTTTAAACAAAATTACATCGTATACTGTAGTAAACCGTGTGCTGTAGGCTACATTTTGGCTACTACCGCTTCTTATCATAACTAAAAGCGCTGTACGGACAGTACACTCCCACAAGCGACTACAGAAACACTCGCTACACCCCCACAAGCGACAAACTTCAAGTGACTTGTCGTACACTAGTGTGAACGCAGGGCAAGGACACCCTGAAATCTGCTAGTTTCTTTGACTTGATGCACTTAATGCGCTGATACTGTTAATGCATCCTTAATAATCACGAATATATCACATAATTACTGAATCAGAAGCTCGACAGAACAATCATCTGGCTCATGGGAGTAGAATTAAGTTTTTTTTTTCCGCATTTCAGCTCTAATAGCTCCTCTTTAGGGGGCAGGCCAGAGTGCAAACGAGAGCACAGCCACGCTTTAAGCCAGTCGTCTCATGCAGCACGGATCTTTATGCCAAGGTTTAAAGCTCAGCTGCTGGCAGGATTCCTGACGCAGAACAGCTCCCTGTGCCTCGCTGCTAAGCAATAAGCTAACAAATCCACTACAGAAGAAAAGAAATAAAAACACAAGGCCAGGGTTATGGTGGAGTGTGTTGTTGGCAGGCTGGTTAATCTATAGCAGATTCTGGAATAAACGGACTGGACTGCAGGGAGACGAGGCGAGCGCAGAGCCGCATGGGACTCGAAGAGAAAGACAGCAAAAACCCTAAGAGAGTGTGAAGTGGCCTTTAGAAGAAGAGAGAGAGAGAGAGAGAGAGAGAGAGACAGACAGAGAAAAAGAGAGGGAGACAAACAGAGAGTGACAGAAATTGAAAGAGAACAGGAGAGTGAGAGCGAGAGAGACAGACAGAGAAAGAGAGAGAGACCAATAGAGAGAGAGACAAATAAAGAGAGAGCAAAAGCAAGACAGAGAAAGAGAGAATCAGAGAGAGAGAGAGAGACAGAGATAGACCTACAGACAAACAGCCTGAGAGAGAGACAGAGATAGACCTACAGACAAACAGAGAGAGAGAGCGACAGACAGACAGGCTGAGAGTGACAGAGATAAAGAGACCTACAGCCAAACAGAGAGAGAGAGCGACAGACAGACAGGCTGAGAGTGACAGAGATAAAGAGACCTACAAACAGAGAGAGAGAGCGACAGACAGACAGGCTGAGAGTGACAGAGATAAAGAGACCTACAGACAAACAGAGAGAGGCAGAGAGATCGCAAGCGTGAGAGAGACAGCACACAGACAGACAGACAGAGAGACAAAGTAGCACTAGTTGAGTAACATGAGTAACGCTAGTACACTTCAGAGACGTGTATTTTGGTCATTTCCACGGTGCAGCTTTGGTGTTATGGCTCTGTCCCAGAATGAGGGGCTTCAGCGCTTCGCTCTCTGAATCTCAGCCGACCCCATGTAGGGTCACGACCCCAAGGTTAACAGCCTGTGTGTTACAGTCTCCCACTGTGATGTGCTGGTCTCACACACTAAATAAACAGAACACATCAGAAGAGCTTCAAATGCAACGCTGTCATCAGAAGCAAAAACGGTTGCAATCTGAACCAATATAAACTTTCACAACAGCTGTATGTACAGGACAAAGAAGAAGAAAAAAAACAAAAACACAGCCACATTTATTTTTAAAAGGTGTGCAAAAGTGGTTTGAGTAAAATGGGGAGAAGAAAAAGCGAGAGTCTTCCAATAACGAAACCGGATCCACATAATCAGTTAATGTGCTTGGCTTCCAGACAATAAGGACTTACACTGAGCTCGCTGTCGAGCACATCGACATTACAGAGCAGTGTGTGTGTCGGTGTGAGTGTGTGTGTGTGGTGAACTCCAATGCTACAACTAACTCTGTTTAGGGTGAAGCCACTGACAGGCCGTACACGGAGCCGGCGGGAGAATGGCGCTAATTCACCGCCTCACTATCTACACACACTTTACTGTTATAATCAGAACTGAAGCATTCGATTCCAGTTATTTCATTTGTACAGCGCTTTTAATGATACGCATTGTCCCGAAGCAGCTTTACAGAATTCCAGATGTAGGTTTAGATCCCTAATGAACGGGCCAGAGATTGATGAAGAACTTCCCGAGACGATATGAGGAACCAAAAAGGAACATGATAGCGTGATTATAAATCATGACAGTGTACAGCTGTAGAAGAGTAAAGACACTCACTACAGTGTATGCAGGGTGTAATAGTTATGAGAAGCTCCTGTCTGTCTGGAAGTAGCATCATGGTCCTGGAGGAACGCTGTTACGTTGCAGTGTGTACTGTACCAGCTGTATATGGATGTATGTATATGTATATGTATATGCTCATTCACAGGGACTTCTACGGAGGACAAGCCACATAACCTAAGCTTAATAATAACCGGATTAAAAATTTAACAAACACAAGCAGGACTTGACGCTGATGCCAACGCAAGTCTAGCGCTTCTTGTTACTAATTTGTATGCCAGAAACAAAGCTACTGAAGAAAAACTATTTCAGACATTTGACCTCACTGTGACCTTGACCTTGACAAACGCACGCACGCACGCACGCACGCACGGGCTGATGGAAAAAATCGTAGCTAGCCAAAATAAAAAAAAATAAAAAATGGGCTTTGAGTTTCTGAACGTGAAGGAAGCTATTGAAGAACAACTATTTCAGACATTTAACCTTGCTGTGACCTTGAACCTGTTTGGGTCAATTCCAAAAAGTAATCAGGAGTCAATGTGATCATCAAAGATCCTACAAACATTCCACTATCAGGAGTCCTAGGTCACACTGCTATACTTGCATCTCTCTCCCTCTCTCTCTCTCTCTCTCATTCTCGTGGTGTGTCTCGCATCCTGTCTCTGTTACTCTCTGACCCATCTGTGTCTTCTATCCTCTCTCTCTCTCTCTCTCTCTCTCTCTGTCCCAATCCTCAGTCACACACTGCCCTTAATAGAATTACCCCAGTAGCTTACGAAGGTCACTATGGCAACCCGGTGCAAACAGGAGGTCATGACCGCTTAGATTAAACATCGTATCCTGAAACGAAATTAAAGAGAGAAAACTGGAAAGAGATCAAAGCCTACATGTGACTGCACTAGGAGTGGCGAAAATGACGGCATAACCTCACGATATATTCAGCATGAGATGTTTTTCAGGTGCTTTTGTAACTACACTTAGACAAATAACTGACACAAACACGGATTTTAATGTATTTTAACGTGCGATCAATCTACAAATTTAGCTTCCTTTTCCTCATTAAACACTATTTTGTTTAACAAATACTGAAAATGGTTCTGCTGACTTGTTAGTACAATATACATCTTGAAATCTGATACCTAAAGTGCTGTGCATAAGTATTCACACCCTTGATGTTTCCCCACACTTTGTAGTGTAACAACCTGGAATTGAAATGGAATTAATTTTGCTTCAGGAAAAAAAAAAAAAAAAAAATGAAACGTACAAAAGCTGTCCCTTCACACATGTAGACAGTGTGTGTGTGTGTGTGTGTGTGTGTGTACACGATAGCATTTGATTGTTGTATGCACAGGTCATTTATTGTAAGCATGTATTAAACTGCTGGTGTTTGTAAACAGGTTTGTTGGTGTACATCTTTAAATATTTATGGTGTGTGTGTGAGTGTGTGTGTGTGTGCGCGCGCATGTTTCTGACCTTTATTTGCTGTCGGCGCAGCATGGCGAGCTCTCGCATGTCTCTGAAGGGCTGCAGCAGGTAGTGGTAGAGTTCAGTGGTGGCCTCCACCAGATCGCCGTACGCCTCGTCCTGCTCCGTGTACAACTGCAGCAGCTCCACCATGCTTTCCATGCCTCGCTGCTTCTCCAACAGCTACAGAGAGAGAGAGAGAGAGAGAGAGAGAGAGAGAAGTGTTCTTAAGACATTCTCGCAGATTTTTATAAAGGGTGTCCCATATACAGTTTTATATAGAGACTGTTCCAAGTCTGGCAGCTTTTATTTATAGAACTTGATCAACACGTCCACCATTTTCCTCCATGCACCAATCCCAGTGAGTAGTATTATTTGGATTTGTTCTTCCTTGTCCTACATCATATTCTGTAAAACTAGAATAACATCCATTAACCCTATGCTGGACTTATAGGACACCCTGTAGTTGTACATTTGTTACCACTTTTTTTTTTTATTTGTTAAGTGTTTAAAACCCTGTGATTGCTTTAAATTAAACCAAATGAGTAACAACAACCATGAAAATAAATAAATAAATAAACCTCCGAAAATAAACATACACCAGTCAGGTGGAGATTTGTGTTTTGTTGCGTACGTTTATAAGTAACGCACTTTACGGTGGTGTGAAGAACCACGTTGTTTATCAAACTACATCACAAGTTACACTATATGGCCAAAAGCATGTGGACACCTGATCATCACACTCATGTGTGTTTCTTCCCCAAACTGTTACCACAAAGTTTAAACACACAATTGTACAGAATGTCTTTGCATGCTGTAGTATTACAGTTTCCCTTCACTGGAACTAAGAGGCCCAAACCTTCCAGCGTGACGATGCCCCTGTGCACAAAGCGAGCTCCGTGAAGACATGGTGTGCTACGGTTGGTGTGGAAGAACTCGAGCGGATGACTGTAGAACTTTTCAGAATCAGGAACACTGATGAAAATAAAAGCGGCACGCAGCAATCACAGAAATCTCTTGCTTACTACACGCACTCACCTCACGGCCATACATCATAACATTACGTTAACTACTACTTTTCTTTAGCTTAGTAATTTATCATTTGTGCACCTCGTGCTAAAACACTTGTACCTGCACAACACACACACACACACACACTAAAAGGTTTTATCACTATTCACCTCGATCATCCAAAATGCTCATGGGAAAGCAGACTCATCAGAAACAAGGCTCGTTCACAATAAGGTGGAATTTCTCAGCATTCTCTCCCCACACAGATATTCATCTCTTCAGCTCTGTTCCCAATGAATGGGCTCTCCCTCTTTCTCTTTTTCTGTCTATCAAAATACCTCTCATCCCTCTCTTCCCGTATCCACCTTTCGTTCTTCCTTCGCTCTGATCCTGTTACTTCATTATTCTGTCTCTTCTCCAACACTCTTTTCACTCCTGTCTCTCTCACTCCCTTTCATCTCTCGGCCCAACTTCCTTTCTCTCCACCTCTCCAACCATCTCCCCTCTTTCTTACACACTCTCTTTTCGCAGAAATCCAGGAAATTAAATCCCAGACATATAACAGCGTCTAAGGAACATGGAGGACCGGGACAGCTGAAGTTCAGCCAACTGTAACACTTTGAAAAGAGTGAAACACTTGAGGGGTGTGCTGTTATAGGAACGTCATAAACAATGAAGTGGTGTGATGTGGCCTGATGCGAAGCAGGGTTACTTTCAGCGCTCTGAATTTGATTATTTTCCTATAACAGCACATCTGGAAGTGTTTTATTCGTCTTATGTGACAACAATTTGTTAATGAAAATATTTTATCACTGTGCTTCACTCATATGCAATGTAATTGAGAAAAACTCATAAAATAAAACAAAATAAATAAATAAATAAATAAATAAATAAATAAATAAGCAAGCAAGCAGGACAGATGTGGTCGTGTTTTTACAGTCGTCATGTGCCTAGAGGATCTGGTGTGGATCATAATGGAAAAAAAGGAAGCACATCTGCGCTGCAAATCATGCAACTAAAAATGCATCAGATGCACTTTTGGTGTGAATTGGCCATTCTTTCTTTAGTCTTTCTTAAGCTTGTGCTTTCTTACACACACACACACACACACACACACACACACACACACACACACTATGGTGTTAGCTCTCAGAGCTCTCAGAGAGGAAACACTGGCTGATTCAGCTCCAACACTGCTCCCTCTGTTTACCTTAGCCGCTGGTCGCCGTGGAGAGGGGGAGCTCGCAGCCCGGCCGTGTCAAAGGTCACTTCGGATGGAGCCAAACATGCCTCGCTTTTACCTCCTCATTACTTACAGTGGGTATGTAACTCCCTCATTTGCCCCAGTGTGCCTGTCAGTCTCAGTGAAGGAGGCATGTCCTCTGTGAACTCTCAGCAAGGAGGCGTGGCCTCTGTGCCTGTCAGTCATAATGAGGAGGTGTGGCTTATGGACCCGTCACTCTCGGGTACATGTTTGGACTGAGTTTTCCGACAAATGCCAAGTCGAAGGTATTATTTTAGACTAATTTAAAAATATACATTAAATTACATTATTCTAACAAATCAGATAATCAAGCAAAACATTCTCATCAAACCGAGAAGTGCGCTCAACGGGATGTAGCGTTCATGTGGACGTGTTAGAATAATTTACACTTGCTAGATTTATTTTCACAATACTGAACCACACGGTACGGCACAGCATCATCTCACACCACATCAAAACACTAAATCTAAATCACAATGCACCGAATAACCGGCTGATTTACACGCTTCCTGATGAATGAGCCGGCTCCAGGACACGTATCCCCACCTCCGAGGTCCACCTGTACCTGACCTGCCTGAACACGCAGCTTCACGTCCACCTGCGCAAACATTAAATATCATCTCCTCAGTAAAACACACACACACACCTGTGGGAAAGAAGGATGAATGATTCTGTATGAGTGCTGTAGTGTTAATCTGAAGTTGGTTTACTGCATCAAATGCCACCCATCAGACTGAGAAAAGCAAGCCATGATATTATTACCCATAGTGCATAGTAAATCCAGTGTATAACTGATGCACATCATTCCCGCTATAATGTACAGTGATTTCTTTCCACTTTCTTTTCATTACTTTACGTTTTTTAAATGTCCAAATTCTTTGTATAAAGGAGTGTCATGATGATTTCAGGAGCAGTCTGGTGTCTCTCTTATGGCTGTCCTGTACATGGTGCTCTAAATCTATAAAACAGTTCATACAGTAAATAATGAGCGAGTGTGTAAAGGCGTGAGTGTGTGTGGGAGTGTGTGTGCACATGTGCACTGAGCAGGTCTCTGTGATTACCATTAACCTACGATAGAACTAAATCAGCCTTTCGCTAACGGAGTGATCTGTTAGTTGTTTACTCTGATTATATGAAACTGCGATGCCGGATGAACTTGTCGCAGAAGGATGTGGTCAAGAGGTTAGATGCACTTTTAAAATGGACACACAATTGTGTGTGTGTGTGTGTGTGTGTGTGTGTGTGTGTGTGTGTGTGTGGGAGGGAAGGAAGGGGATAAGCATCGGAGTGTTAAGACTGATTGTCAGAGTGCCGATGCTGCTGACGTTACACTTTTGCAGCCCTCCCTTACTAGCATCTTTCTGCGCGTCTGATCAGAACATACACTGATTATTCCTATAGACATTTCTAACCAATCCAAGGTGTCTAAATTTATTATAGGATACTTAATACATAATGCGTGTGAACGTGAAGGGATTGTCTGGTGTTGTCGGTTCATTTTTGTTGCTTTTATTTGTATACAATGAACGAGAACATACAAACAAACTCACAAACTCAAAAATGACCTCAAACACATCAGAATTCTTCCAACTGCGCATTTTAAAATATGTATTCTGAAAGCAACCTGAATAAGTTACCCTTCTTAAGTAGTGTAACTGAACATGTTACTGATTACATTTAAGGGAAAGTAGTGAATATTCAACC
The DNA here is from genome assembly GCA_037576675.1 of Pangasius sanitwongsei. Lineage (NCBI taxonomy): Eukaryota > Metazoa > Chordata > Actinopteri > Siluriformes > Pangasiidae > Pangasius > Pangasius sanitwongsei. Next base: position 21,882,666 of record CM075017.1, on the reverse strand, counting down.
ATGGATATTTTATTTAAGTATTCGAGTATCTGGCCAAACCCTGGTTCAGACACAGCGTTTGTCTTCCGCACTGATCTCAGATCAGTTAAAATCATACTGTACGAACACAAAGTGTTGATTAAGCTGCACGCTCAAACACATGAACTCATCTCCCTCTCAGCACTGAGGTTTCCTTCCACCTGTTTATATTCCAATTTTTTTAATGTGCATTTCCTGAATGGACACCAGAAACTCCAACAAATATATATATATATATGTGTGTGTGTGTGTGTGTGTGTGTCACTTTCAATACTAAAAATCAAAAACTGGAAAAATAAAACTATTCTAAACATAAACTCTACTAAAATTCGACATGCATCATGTCCTGAGAGAGACAAGTGGGAGGGAAAACGTTTACACTGTGCATATTTCTGTACGTGCTAACAGAGACTCGTGTCGCAACATTAAATGTAACTATAAACAGATAAAAGCTATTTAAAAAGTATGCCGTGTTGTTCTTTAATAAATAAAAAAAAAATTGTACTCATTGCTTTGGTACAAGAGGCCTAACACACTACTGGACATGATGCTATTGGAAAACAATCTTCGAGGTGGTAACATTAACCTCCCTGTTGATGATTACTTTCCTGTTAGAGCATGGCCTCAATGGTTTACTCCTTACTTACGCTTCACAAGCGTCTTATTTGTCTGGTTTTTTTTAAGCCCTGTTCGGATTGGATGAGGGGTGAGTTTCTAGCCAATGGGATTTTCTATGCACCCGGATGTTCGCGCCGTGCGGTCACATGATCACGCTCCGTTCACAACGTGGCGTCCCAGCGTTTGGAAATGCGCCAGAGTTCCAGCGGCAGTTTGAAAATACAATGAAACAATAATCACAAAGTATATAAGAAGCATCCGTTTTTGTTTTTCTTTTGGTTTCGCAACTCGGGAAGCGTTTAAAATCCAGAGGAGGGTCACTGATACACACGGTACGAGACTAAATACGGCAAGTAGCAGCAGTCAAACATCCCCCCCCCCCCAACGTGAGGTGACATCACTGCATAGAAAGTCACGGACACGTGCATCCGGACGGGAATAAAATCTCAGAGCAGGAGCACCTGTAAAATAGGAAATTACCCCAGGACCGTAAATGTTGATTTAATCCTGTCCAGATAGGGCTAGAGTCTATTAACTGTACTTCTTCTATTTTGTGTCTACGTATCAGCAATCTATTCTTGGTAAATAAAAAAAAAAAGACTCTTTATTGTTCCACCATTTCATCATTTCCTGTATCCACTCCTTTGCTTGTTTTCTTCCAGCCAGGGATTTGGACTAGCCGCTCCAGAAAGAGGAACAAAGCTGTGACTGGCAGAGACGAGCTCATACTCACACCGCGTCCAGTTTGTTTGCTTACACGCGTACACGTAGCGTCTCTGTGCTAACCACAAAATATGACTGAGGCGCCCGTCGCGTTGTTTCCACGTGTCGATGACTGATGATCACTTCAATTTTTACAGAATCTGCTGTGTCTGTTCTGCAGGTTTTGCTTGTTGGGTGAAAAGAACGGAGCTCACAAAAGAAGGCGCGTTTCGCTTAAGCCGCGTTCAGGAACGGTTCAGGAGTTTAGCTGATTAACTCAGAGAAGGGTCAGGACACACTCTGGAGGAAGGACAATTGTTTAAGTTGTGTTTAAGCATTCAGTCTGCACTAGGCTTGGGACGAGCGAGTGTGTGTTAGTCTGTGTGTTAGTGTGTGTTTCCTGTTTTTATGACACTCTTGTCATATGAATACTGCTTATAATAAGTCACACAAGCTGCACCCACCTCACATTAAAATTCGCACGTCAGCAGGACACTGAGAAACACACTTGAACGTTTTCACCGTGTGTATGACTCATTCCCACTCTTTGCTCTTGTTGTCTTTTTGAAACGTTATCCTCGTAACATGGAGAGAGCAGCTTCTCGGCACATTTTCTGTGTTTCGGCAGAGTCCTTCGCGCTGCACTCGCAAGCCGTAGCTGCATCAAGTTAAAAACCATAAAGACTAGAACACAATGAAATGTTTAACATTAAATCAGATTTGGCTCTGTGAGCAGCGCCAGTGCTTATCTGGGAGCTAATCTGAGCTGATCCCACAACAGCAGCTGCCATGAGAGAGAGAGAGAGAGAGAGAGAGATGTTTTCTAACAGTCTGAAACAGTCATACGTCATCAAGGCTGAACTAAACACAGACCTCTGCACTCTCTCTCTCTCTCTCACACACACATATACACACACACACACACACACACACACTGTTTCTTTGTAGTTCTCTCAGGGGTGGACGAATCATAAATCCATTAGCTAGCCCACCGTGCAAGTAAATCTCCAGCGTGCTGCACAAATCTTTGCTGCCCTTTATTGTATAATAACAGACGGTGAGCTAGTTAGCTAGTTATGTGCCTTAATACAGACGACGCTACGTTATACGAACGTATAGCACATTAGCAAAGAGTCAGCAAGTTGATGGTTAAGATTTCGGGTACGAGCTGCAGAGCTCAGTCCACACACTGAGCTTTATTTATCAGTCTTATAGTGGAGTTGTGCGTAAACCTTTGCGTAAACCGAACTAAAAATTTCCGCTGGATTTACAACAGAAACGCCGAAGGTCTTCGTACGCAAGTGCGTACGCTGATCGCTGTTGGTTCACACTACGCTATTCTTTCGCAGAGAAAACCTAAATATTGGACATTTCTTGCGGAAATTCTTGCAGTGTACACTAGGCTTGTGTAATTTCACACTGGTGAGGTTGATTACTTTAAAGTAAGAGCGCATCCTGGAGTGTTTTATTCCTCGTACACCACAGCAGTTTACACACGTTGACTATTTTTATTTATTAACGTACAACACAACATATCTGTTTTTATCCGTTTTTTATCCGTTTACAGTTACATTAAAGGTTGTGGAATGTCTGCGAAACAGGTTCCTATTAACGGTCGTTCTCTCACCAGCCTGTCTATTGAAGTTAATAAGACAAAAACCTGTAGCTCGTCTTGTAACCAGGAAACCACAAAGCCCTCTGCCCTGAAGATTTTCCAGTGTCGGAAAAGCAAATGAAGAGGAAAAAAAAGGATATTTAAGTGGTTTTGTCAGTTACAGGGGAACAACTGACAGAGAGAGAAAGAGAGAGAGTGATTATGTATGTCTGTTGTTTATAACGTCCGTCTTATGTATTTGCTAAATCCATCACATCTCCTGCATTCCACCATAAAGGCACTGGTATAAACTGTTTAAGAATCATCGCCAACAATACCAACGCTCTAAATATTGACTTGGCTCGCGACGGCAGCGCAGGCCGTGGCATATTTCACGCTATCAGCTGATCCCAGCTGCGCTTGATAACAAATCACTTTACTGCCAATCTGACTCGGCACACTGCGGTCCTGCAGACGATCCCGGAGGAGTCTGGGAAATCTCAGCTCTAAATGAACAAGCCAGCTCCGCTCTGACACCGACAGTAGACTGAAAGTGGCGGAAAGTTCTCGACGGACCTTTTCCCTTGAAGAACGGAGTGAAGACAAAGTCAGCGAGGTTGTTACGGAAACGGGGAAGCCTTGCGGCGTTGCGCTGGAACACCCGGCGTCCCAAACTGGACTTAAACCAGTCTTTAAACTTTAAATGAATCCAGTCAAACTGGCAGCCATTTTGGACATCTTTCTTCTTAATATCCATGGTCCACTCCCTCTATTATTTTCCTATTTTAGGAAGTGGTTGGAGGAGAAAAAAAAAAAAAAAAAAAAAAAAAAAAAAAAAAAAAAAAAAGGTTCTGCTTTTCCAGGGTTCTCTCACCAGTCAACACACACTCAGGACTATGGCATCACTTCCTGTCTGGAAACTATCCATACAGGCTGTAATGTCTTCCTGTCATTGTTACTTTAAACACCATTGAAGCTTTGATTCTCTTCAAGCGTCCGCTATGGCAATTCACGTTCTCAGCCCTTTTTTCTTTACTCACACACACACACACACACACACACACACACACACACACACACACACACACTCTTTCTCTCGTCAGTATCACTCCCTCCTCCTCCTACCGGAACAGAAGGTTTGAATCCTTGATCTGACCACAATTCTCCCTCCATTACACCTAACGCTGGAAGTCAAGACAACCTGCTGCGTGATTATTCAGAGAGGGACGTGGATCTCCGTTTATATCTGCGGCGTTGGATCTATACCTGCTTCACTCCAGACATTAGACGAGATCAATAAAGCACTTAGATTTTATAAATAATTTATAAAAAAAAAAAAAAAAAAACACCTTCGTGAGGACAGCGGGCCAAATATAGAGGCGTAAAGTGTAATAACTGATCAGACACTGACGAGGTCAGAGTCGGATGAATTATTGACACGGCAAATCGCTTCATCTCGGCTCTTAAAAAGCTGGACGTGCTGCTGGTATTTAAAGCTCGTGCGCTGTTTAGATGATCACTCAGGCTTTGAAAAAACAATTAGATGATCAAAATCATGTAAATTGGTTTTGTTTGTGTGTGTGTGTGTGTGTGTGTTGATGTGATGGTTCGGTTTGTCAGTCTGTCTGAGACACCAGAGTTGACTCACTCAACCAGTGTTCAGTGTGTTTACATCTTGTCCCGGGTTAAAAGGTTAAAATCACATTAGCCGATCAGCTGTACGTGGCTAATCATTGTCAAAACAGTTTACACAGAAAGAGAGAACAAGACGAGAGCGGGAAAAGAAGGAGGAAACAATGAACAGGCCAACGAAGCCAAACAAAACACGCCATGTTGTGCCGTTATAGGAAATGAATCAACAAAAGAGTGATGTAATGTAATGAAGTGGGGGTGCTCTCACTCCAAAGCAGAGCTACTCACAACTGACATCACGTCCACATCAAATACTTCTTAAATGTGCTTTCTGTCTGTTCGTTATCACTTACGCTATAGCATCTATAAACAGCCATTCCCTCACCAGCCTCTTTTATTGGTGGAAAAATGTACAGTTACAGCTTTACGTCTGACTGTTACAATGTGCTGACACTGGAGACTCCTTCCAAAAGTGCTAAATAAAGATCTCCACAAAGAAGGCTTCGCCATATCGACAATTACACGTGGCTTTTAATCTGGTAACGTATTAACGAGAACGTTAACATAAAGCCGTGATTTGCCTTTTAGCCGGAACTACGGTCAGATCCACCTTCTGACCAATCAGAATCGAGAATTCAACAGCACTGCGGTATAACACTATACGATCGATTCCTAATAACTGCTGATTGGCTGTATTTCGAGTCTACACAGGTTTACGTTTATCATTTAAAAGATTCTCGGCTGATTTTGGATCAAGTATTTATCTGTTAAAAAGTTTTATACTTATTCTGTTTATTAAAAAATGATAAAGAATAATGTTCATTTTCTTCCAAATCTACATGATCCTCATTTTCAGTCTTATTCCCGACCAGGAACTCATAATTTATGCCTCTCAATTATGATTCAGTTCATTTTAATACGTTTTCTACTCCACCATGCTCATCCAGAGCTAATCCCTTGCTGATTATTTTATTTTTCCCCCCGAACGATCGACTTTACACAGGCCTCAGCTCAGCGCAAAATGCTGACTGCAGCAGAACAGATCAGGTTTCAGTGAGATAAAGGTCAACAGATGGCAGCTCACGGGCTTTCAGGAAACAAAAACACATTCAGAGAGCTGTGTGCGTCTCTAGCGGTGACTCAAACACTCCTGTACGTTCACTTTTCACCTGAACGGTCTGCGTGCTATGAATTAAGGCCTTGTTCGGCATCGCTCTGTTTTCGGAGCGAGCGCACCAGAAAGCGGTGTCTATACCCCGCGGCTGAAAGTGCAACACGACACTGGAGGTCTGCAATTCGATCGATTAAATATTAAAAGCAGCGGGTCCTTGAGCCACGTTTGGAACGCGACCCGTGGTGATGCCCAGACGAGATCTGCCATGACACGCAGACATGCAAACGTTAAACGTACGTCAGGCATCTGGCACCAACCATAAAGTTTACCGGCACAAAAATAAACAAAGCCATGATTTCCAGGAACTGTGGAGTTTTACTGGCAGATTGAGGAAATGTTTTGTGATTTTTTTTTGTTGTCCTGTTACACACCTGTCTCGTCAATTAATGATCAGGTGCAACGATAAAAAACAGCTCTGACCCACTTCCTCCACCTGATTATTAACGATGGAGGGGAGTCATGTGTGTGGGAGAGAAGAAAAATCACCATATGCTTCTCAAAAAAAAACAATCCACTTTCTCAAGAGCCTCGTGTTTGCCATATTTACCTTAAGTTTTGCTGATTTTCTTCGTATTCGTGTGTGTATCGTGATGCTAATCGGCCGATCGACGCGCGTGTTCTCAGTACAGCTCTATTTACATTTAGCGATGCCCACAAAACTCCATAAAAGTCGGAGCTCACAGGGAGCTGAAAACAGCTACACGGTGAAAGAGCGCCTCCTAAGAGCCGCATGCGCCAAACCTTCCACTAATGCAGCTCAGCCACTGCAGCGTGTCGGCTACACAGACAACACACACCAACTCTTCCTACTTTTATAGGGCGCCATTACTTTTGTCACGATTAAATGGCTAGTCTTATTCGTCTTAATTCATACGTTTGTTTTGTAGCATTTTCTTTCAAAACATTACTGTGAAATTTTTTTTTTTTCACTGAACGTGTGTGTAAAAAGTAAAATGAAGACGTGATTTAAACTTGACAGCGTAAACCGTAAATGAATCCGAATTCGTCAAACTCATGGCCGAATATACGCTTTAAAGCCGATCGATCGAGGGTCACAACAGCGGGCGGACTTATAAGTAAACTCAGGAGCTGCTGTAGGATACGAAAGTTTTTCCGAACTAACTGGAATGTCGTTTCTTGTGTAAACGCTCCTGCGAATGATTTTACGAATGATTTCGTTCGTACGCAGTTCGACAACTGCACCTCCAAACTCCATCACAGCTCACGTCAACTGGACGTTAAAACCTGTGTTCCTTCTAGCAATTGTTCTGGTTTGCATCCTTTTGAATAAAGAAGCTAACAGACTTTAGAAAGCAAATTTTACTAGGATTAAGTATATTGCATCGTGATGACGAGTGCCGTGAAGTTCACAGCTTTAGTGGTAGTTGGTGCTGACACTCGCCTTAATGCTTCCATGATGGACCATTTTTGTTCTCCTGGACAACGCATGTTCCTCTAGTGTCCCCTCATCCTGTCTACTCAGGGGAGCAACTTTATTTTTTGGCACACACACACACACACACACTTTCCCCACTGTTAAAGGAGCCTTATCGCGTGTCTCACCTCGTGCAGGCACTTTTTTTGCCGCTGCAGAGCATCCTCGTAGCCCTTTTGCCGCAGCTCACTCAGACTCTCGTAGTACTCCTCCGAGTCGTCTCCGTCCGCGAACAGCACCTGGGAGAGGATCTTCCAGCCGCACGTGTCCAGCGCGTGGCCCAGGTACACCTGCAGCTGGTAGCAGAGCGCCTCCGTGTCCCGCCGCGTGACCTCCGGGACGCCGAACAGCACCGACCACATGGCCGACTGCTGCTCCTGCTCGGGGAACGGAGGCAGGCACGGCTCGAGGTCCGAGTTGACCGCGCAGAGCTGCGCGTGAGCCGCGCGCAGGTCCTGGAAGGAGAACAGACCGGCCCAGCTCGAGTCGCCGCCGACGACGACGAGAGGGACGCCGGCGTCCGGGTCGTCCGTGTCGTCCGGAGAACGTGCGTCGGCGACGGCGACGGACGCGGGCTCGAGAACCTCGATGTCACCAAGCGCGGCGGTTTTGCTCGGGCTTCGCGTGGGCTTGGATCTATCCGAGGCTTTCTCTCGCGCGCTCTTCGAGGCCACGGGACGTTTGTCTTGAAGCAGCGCGCCTTCAGCCACCTCCGTCACCGAGTCCCGCGCCGCCGCGCTGCGCTTCTGCACCGTCCGGTCGTGGCAGGTGACCGCGAACTTGCCCTCGATGTCGTTCCAGGCCACGATGAAGACGAATTTGTGCTTCTCTTTCTCCTCGAAGACGTTCGGCCTTACAGAAACCCAACCGGACTCCAGAGACTCCTCCATTGCGAATGACATCTGACGGTTAGCTAACCGCGGCTAATAACAAAACACCCGCTCTAAACAAACCCCGGGATAAAAAAACAAAAACAAAGAAAGAAAGAAAGAAAGAAAGAAGGGCTCGATGTCGGATGTCAGCTCGATGACGACGTCGCGGTGAAGCGTTTCCCTTATGACGTAACGACAATTTAAAGAAAACCGTCAAACTCTAAACTACAAAACAACCGTGGATTAAAATACACATCGCGCGCACACTTCTGTTTCCGGCCCGTGCGATACTGAAGCCCGTCTCTCTTCATCCTCATCCTTTCTTTTCTTCTCCTCCTTTCCTCTCCACCTGTTCTCTCAAGTACCTGTTTGTTTGGTTTTTTTTTTTTTTTTTTTTTACATACTCTTGCCTTTGTTGTTTGTTTGTTTGTTGTTGCTGTTGCTTTATTGCCTTCTTGCCTTTTGTGTCCCGCAGGCAGAGAGGACAATGCGGGAGTCGACTGGGCTCGCGCGCTGCTCCGCTCGGTCACGTGGGAGGATCTGTTTACAAGCGCACGGCGCGTGAGAGTCCTGCCGTGACGTCAGGCGCTCGAGCGGAAAGCAGGGGGCGGGATCACGGCGGTCGGCTCGAGCGCTCCTTCCTGTCCGCTCAATCACACACACACACACAAAAGTCCGTTAGAAGGTTCTTAGTGACGTCAGGCTTTTTTTTTTTTAACGGATCCGTTAGCTAGCTAGCAGGCTCTAGAACAAAGAAAAGCTAAAACTACGTGTAAATAAGGTCACTCATATAATAATAATAACAATGTCGCTAATGTTGGTCAGATAAATCCGTGTGTGTGTGTGTGTGTGTGTGTCCTAGCAGCAGCAGCATCCTTTCCTCTCTGCAACAGTCTGTTTTCATCCGACGACTCCAGCCTGTCTGCCTGGTGACGTACCGGAAGTGGAACACATAAACATCCGGCACGTGGGACCCGCACTGTACGTGATGACGCAATGAAGGATGCGCGAGGGCTCGCCAAAGCATGATAAACATCATATCATAACTCACATTAAACTACATATTATAATCTTATGTGAGGAGGAAATGTGGAAAAAAATATAATTACTTTTTATGATATAATCATATTATTGATGACAATAAAAAAAATTTGTTTTGTAGCCCTTTTGACTTCTTTAACTCATTTAAAAAATAAATGTTTTTTAAAATAATAATAATAATAATAATAATAATAATAATAACAAAAATACAGTTACTTTTTAATGTATATCCGTATTACTGAAGACAAATTTAAAAAAAAAAATGCAGGTTCTCAAACTTTATTCATGAAATTTCTGGACACATAATAATAATAATAATAATAATAATAATAATGACAAAAATACCACTACTTTTTAAGCTAATTGCAATAAAATAAACTGCAGGTCCCTTTAATCAGGGCTAATCAAACCTTCTGTAGCCAGGGACAGGAAATTATTTATATAATATATAAAAATTATTTAAATCTCTGTAATCATAGTTTGTGTATTTATTACAGCCATAAAGCTTTCCATTCCTGAACGTCCTACTCATAATAATAATAATAATAATAATAATAATAATTAACTTTTATATCTGCATTATTAATGATTTTTTAAACTTTCTCTAGTCAGGGACTCCTTTAACTTTAACTCCTTTAAAATGTTAATTTTCCGAACATTATTTAAATCTGTAAAACAGCATTTTTGTGTATTTATTAGAGCCATACACCTTTTTATTCCTGAACTTTCCACCAACTAAACACACGATGTCCAAACTGTCATTATTTATTTAGGTCCACTTGTTTTATTGAGTTACTGAGGTAAAATACACCATGCAGGTCTTTTCATTCCCTTTTTAAATCACAAGGAGCTCAGCCTGACTCATTCACTACACAGCATTTGCAGTGCTACTGCACATATATAAGCAGTTATTAACAGACTGACGTACAGTATGACCTTTCAGAATCACTAATGTTTTTAAAAAAAAAGGCTTTATTCCTTCAGATGGTTTAATTGAAAGGGTTTCTAACTGCTTTCCAATCAATCATTGATGATTCTCTCTCTCTCTCTCTCTCTCTCTCTCTCTCTCTCTCTCTGTAGAATTCTATCTAATGACATTTCTTTCAACACAGGCAGAGATGACAAGCTGCCTCAGATGTCCTTTAAGATCTTAAAACCGGAAGTGGTCTTCTAAAAGAGCTGTTTTTTTAAAGTCCACTAGGGGGCAGTGATTACTTACACATCAGCTTTATAACAATACACTGATATACAAACTGTGGTGTGAGAAGAGGAGCTACTGGGACATCTACTTAACATTAATGTTTACAATTTGTAAAACGTATTAAATTTACATATACACAATTATTACCCACTGATGTTTTAAATATTTTAAATAGGATTATGTGCTATCTTGAAAGTAAGATTATTCTCATTAATATTATTAATCATAAATCCTTAATAATATTATTCTTAATAATAAATCATAATCATTTTTGTTAATAAAATATTATAAATAAATTGTGTTTTTAAAAACAATCAATTTCCAATAGAAGAATAATCTGGGTTATGTTCACAACTTGTGTTTTAGTATTGTTAATAATAAAGTAAAATTTTTATGTTAACAAAATGTTTTTACTTTTTTTTTAAATGTTTTTATTTTTTAAATGCTGAAAATCAATTTATAATAACAGCAACAATAATAAGAAACAAATACTGAAAATACCTTGATACAATAAAAATTTATTAAGGCGAAGAACATCAGCACCTACAGTGTCATGGGCTCTAAAGTTATAATGATATAGTGTTTGGTTGTATGGCATAATGCTACTGAATACCAACAGAAAAGAAGCTCATGCCTTTTTAGCTCCTATCAACTAATAGCTGTGACCATTCATCAAGACGTAACGGTATTCTAAACCTCTTTTTTCCCTTTAGGTTTCTTTACAGAAAGCTGTTTTTCAATCGTCGAGTCCATCTGGAAGTTGAAATTGAAATGACCAAAACAGGGAGCACAATTTCTCTCTTTTTTTGTGATGCATTATACTGAAGTTAAATGCAAACTAAAAGGAGAATAAAAGCAGACAAAAGAGAGACATTACGTTGATATGTTTAATGAAGCATTAAGTCAACAGCAGAATGTAAAACGTCAAGACATCACTTGATCGGGCAACACCGTTGAAAGCCTGGAGTGTTCGGCGAACCTGGAATTACGAACGACTCCAAATGGATAAATGGTCACGCAGCTTTGCTCATCTCAGCAGGGACGAGTTATACAGTGCCGTCTAGAGTCATCAGAGAGGTGGAATCGACTCACAGGGCATAGACCAAAGCGTTAGCATCGATATCATATGGTAAAAAGCAAAGACCACGGTACCTCAGCCACAAGTATAAATGTACATTTTAGTCTAAACACCGCTTTCACACGCTGGAGAAAAAGAATACCGAGTTTGTTTCGATAGAAAAATGGTCCTGGCAAAAACATGCCAATATGAACATTTCGCATTTGATTATATGTAACCTAACAGAGAAAGAACGAGCGAGAGAGCAAGGTCTTGTCTTTTTTCCAATCTCTTTCCTCCCCTCTTCTCTCTCTCAGTTTCCCACACTCTGGTGACACGAATGAGTGTGGGTTTTTCCTTCGTCTCCATATTCAGGACTTGATTTCGGACTTGGCGAACAGTGGGCGCAGCTGTTCCTGAGTGGTGGCCTCCTTCTGCTGCATCAGGTCCGGGTGGCCTTTAGTGACGCCCCAGCTGTCCGGGTTGGACATGGATGGGCAGAACGGGCGGCCCGAGGCGGGCTTCAGCTTCTCCCAGTAATCACGACGGGCTCTGGATGACAAAACAACCATGCGAGTTTCCATTAAAAGTCAAAGCATGGAGTTTTAACACACAATAATGGAGTTAATCCAGGTATAACAGATCAGGGGAAACAAGTGCATGTTGTTTCACGTGTGCTGAATTCTGATACCTCGGATCTTCTTTTCACCAAATAGGGCTTTTCTGCCTTATATTAATAATTAACTGTATTCATTTTGATATTGCTTAAAATTTGGTCTTTTACCTAAAGTTGCTTGAGGTTTTACTGGAAATTAAAGGTGTAATGAAAACCTTAAAAGGTGTTATAGCAAAATAATAGCTTAACAGTATCTCCGCATCACATCAGGCCACATCGCACCACCCTGTTGTCGAATTATTTTCCTAGAACAGCACACTCTGAAGTGCGTGCTGTTATACAAGAGGCATTTTCGCTCATGGACTGACTGACCGACTCCCATTGTTGCAATGTGCATGCATGAGGAGTCTAGCTAGCTGAATTTCAATCTTGCTACTCTTAGCTGGCAAGCAGTGAGAGATACCAGGGACGTTCTCGGATGTACATGCATCTGCTGACACTTGTGTGACAGCCTATGGCGTTCCAGCAAAACGTGGCTTTCCTAGTTATACATACGTACTAATATTGTGGAACTTATTTTTAGAATTAATGTGTTAGCACTTTAGGGAATACGTAAGCAGTGTAATTTAGGGTTACCTGGCGCGGACCCAGGGCTTGGTGTGCATTTCCAGGCCGCTTCCCCACTGGCCGTGCTTCTGTGAGCCCTCGGGCAGGAAGCCGCGCTCCGGAGCCAGCTCCTCAGCTACAGCACGGATGTGATAGGGCTCAAACCCACAGCAGCCTCCGATGAAGCGGATACCTGCTTTGTAGGCCTCTCTGGCGTACTGCTGCATGTCCCAGCGGGTCAGCACTCTGGGCTCCAGAGCTGTAGGACACACACAGACAAAGGGAAGAGTTACGGGTGATCTACATGACAAAAACTTCTGAAGAGAGTGTATAAGAATTATGCAATGTGCATGTTTGTCACTTTGTTGTATAATTCACATTAATAATAATAAAAAAAAAAAAAAAAAAAAAAAATAATAATAATAATGAACCAGGCATTTTTAAAAACATATGTTTGTGCTGCCTCTAAAGTGGTCTCGTTGAGTTTTTATCCAGTTAGTGTTGCTGTAGTTCAACACTATATTGTTTCCTGCACTAAGGCCTTTGCTACAGCCATAATCTTTCTATTTTAGGTTTAGAAATGTTTTGTTTTTTGGTTTTTTTTTAAAAATCAATTCTTCTAATTGTTGTCTTGAGCAAGCTGGCACAAAACCTTCCTTCTGGATCAATGAAGTTTTCTCTCATATTTATCCCAGACATCTATAAGAAGACGTCGTTATACAGCAATGTTTAATTCTGAAACCTTTTAATTCACTTCATAAGTAGCGTCTGTTTGTCTGATGACTGATGCTGTAATGTTAGTTACTGTTCATTTACCACACAGAGAGGTTGATTACATAACTGCTGGAGGAACAGGCCTAGTGTAAAAAACCTGCTTCACTGTACAAGTACGAGAAAAATACAGAGACTCTGATCCAGAGTAGCGTCCAACAGATTGAGCTCCAACCTTAGAGAAAGACGCTGACGTTTATCTAGGAAAGCAATGATTAAGGGTCACAGGGCAAAGTGAACATGATCCCTACAAGAAATATAATAAACATTTCCTTTGACCTTTGACCTTTAGCAGCACTTACGATTGGTCCTAGAAGTAAGCAATGTGCTTTCTCATGTTTTATGTTTCAGCTTCATGGGGCAAAAATGGATAGCAAAGGAGGAACCAGAGTGAAAGAGGAGAGAATGAGGAACGTGTGAAGGATCAGTTGGGGGGTGGGGGGGATTGGGTGGTTAGGGGACTAAGATAGATCTTCAGACGTCTGACCTGCACCTGTCGTTAACTAGGAAAAGGAGAGGGAGAGTGAAGTTTATGGATGAAGAAGAAAAAAAACGAACTGATGCCCAATAGAAAAAGAATGAATGACTTGTGTATGCACAATGCCATGTGGTACTGTTTGTACATCGCATTTATTTTCTGCAAGGGATAGTAGACGGAGAGGTATATACACTGCATTGGTTAATAATGAATGAGTAAATGTTTACCGAATGGGAACTCGGGCAGGTCGATGAAGCCTTGGCAGCCACAGTCAGGCGTGTGGTAGGCCAGAGGCTGCACCATGTAGTGAGCTTTGAGTCCAGCCTTTTCCACTGCCGCCTTCATCATGGACACAGTCTCGACGCAGGTCTTTGGGTCAAAGTGGCAGTTCACACCGACGATGTCAGCACCTGGGAGCATGAAGGGAACAAGAGGATGAGCCGAAAGGGGGACATTGGCAGGAAGCGAGACAATGTTACTATGATTAAACAGTGCACGACTTTTTCGTGACAGTTTATTACTTACTCATACTGAAAAAAATAGTTACAGCTAAATTTAAAAAAATAAATAAAGTATACAATGTTCCCATTTACCCCAAATTTAGTTGAACACATGAAATTTAGAGTTGACATGTCTGGCATTTCAAGTTTGCTGCAATTTGACTGCAGCGAGCGACAAAGCAACAGT
>CM075017.1:21854794-21868064 GCA_037576675.1 Pangasius sanitwongsei | reverse complement strand
ACATGAAATTTAGAGTTGACATGTCTGGCATTTCAAGTTTGCTGCAATTTGACTGCAGCGAGCGACAAAGCAACAGTGTGACACGCAACATCTGAACTGAGAATAGGTATAATGGGGTAAACTGACCAATTAAAATGACCAACTCGAACAATTCATTGGAACAATCCTATTTAGCATATGGTCCGACATTTCTTCAGTTCCCCACTCACAACTTTAGTTTCTACCTGCAATTAGTTCCCATTTACTGTTTAATGCACAAAAAAAAAAAAATAAATAAAAAACATGGCTTCATGTTATCTTGTTATATACAAGCTCTCATTAAAAATAAACCCTGAAAGCAAGTAGCAGAAATTGTCGATACCTCTGGTGAGCTTACGTAGCTAGTACAATTAGCTTGCTTTGCTAAACTGCCGACAAAGCTAGTGAGTGCAAAGCTTAGCATATAACCTATAAATCAGAAACAAAAAGTGATGTGTATCAGTTGTACGGTTAGCTGTAGGCTATACGTTTTGGCTACTACCATTTAAGGGAAATCCACACCCATAAGTGATTTGCTACATGCTCACAAGAGACAAGCTACAAGTGACATAAGTGACTTGTTGCTTGCTTGCTAGGATGAACGTAGTGTAATGTTGTTAACAAGTTGTTCAGCATATCAGGCACTTGGTTTTGAGGTCAGAGGAATGGCCTAATGTGTAAATGGTGGAATTGTGTGTTGTAGGTTTAAGTGTATTAGAAGATATAGCTTGAATATGGATGCAGTCCATATTTTATTTCACGTAGAAATGGTTTTATTGAGCCAAACATCATTTGAAAGTATGATTGTTTGGACAGTGCTAAACTGGCAGCTATAATCTACTACACTGGACATGCCTTGGTTGACTACATTTGGGGTAAGGGGTAAGTTTAATCCCTACGAGAGTGAAGTCCTCAACAAATTCACAAGTGAGTAATTGATCATACTGCTAAGCTTTATTGAAACTTGTTGACCTGCTTTTCATTCAGCTGTTCCTGTTAGGGGTCGCCACAGCGGATCATTGGTCCACATGTTTGATTTGGCCCAGGTTTTACGCCGGATGTCCTTCCTGAGGCAACCCTCCCATTTTATCTGGGCTTGGGACCAGCACTGAGAGTACGATCCCAGCGCCTGGGTTCGTTCCCTGCCCGGGAATTGAACCCAGGCCATGGCAGTAAGAGTGTGTTGACATGTAGAACAGTACATAATAGTAAAAAAGACAGGAGCGGGAGAAAAAAAAACAACGTACCAGCCTTCACCAGACGAACAGCGCACTCTCCGGGGAGGACACCATGCATGTCTCCCATTGGTCCAATGCACAGGCTGGCAGCGACGGGTTTCCCAGTGGCCTTCAGGACGTGGACGGCCCACTCGGCTTCCTCCACGTGCTCGAAGTACTGCAGCATGAATCACAACATTTAGATAATGCTAACTCGCTCACAGTTAAAGCAGTTTTTTTTCCATTTTTTTTTTAATTGTATAGTTAGTCTTGTGTACATTGAGCCTTATTTATCGAGCTGGATATAAATGAATTTTCATCAATCGTTCACATTTACACAAGCAATGTGGTAGTCATGAAAATCCGTCTAGCTCTAGCAAACATTCAGTGTGACATGACTGCCTCACCTCGGCGATCAGGAAGTCCACGTTCTTCTTGATGAAGACGTCCATCTGCTTCTTGAAGATGGTCTTGACATCAGTCTCGCTTTTGCAGCTCAGGTAGGAGGGGGTCTGAGAGACTCCACCAGCCACCAGGGCATCGCCCTCATTGGCAACCTCCCTGGCCAGGTCACAAGCAGCCTCGTTGATTTGTGCCCCCTGTGGGCGGGGAAAAGTGGTTATTACAGCGCAACACGAGTACGAGTGCAAGGATATGTTCTAGTCTAAAGATTGATCATAGTTCCCCCTCCCTCCATCATTTCCTTTTCCACCAGAGCTTAATTCAGGTGGTCCAGTACATGAAAACATTTACACTACAGCGTGTTATAGCGTGTAATATCGTATGAGGAGACAGCGAAAAGCTGTCCTGAAGCCCCTTGCTGCCACAAAACACTGCTTTAATTGCATTTATATCACTTAAAGTCTAACTTTAACAGGAAGTTCTTTACTCAAACGCAGTACAAATATGAAGAGACTTACAGTGAAGCCAACAGTGTTGCCTCTGTTCTCTAGTTTGTCGTCACTGGCGTAGAAGGTAAAAGTCTGCATGACGTTTGACCCCGCCCTCAGGAATTCTCTGTGCAGCTGTCGCACTAAGATACAGAGAGAGAAAGTGAGAATCCATTCACAGCTCTTGACTGCTGAGCAGTCAGTTATCTGGCATTGCACAAATCAAACCAGTCAAATGTACTGTCTTCGATTTGACCTATATGCACTATATATACACACACACACACACACACACACACACACATTTTACAATTATATATAATTATAACCCACACGTCCAAAAATCGGAGACTACATTGATAATCTGGGATTTTCTCCCCAATTTAAAACTGGAAATAAAAGTTTTAGAAATACTCAAGCTTCTGCACTATATCTACGTCACTATTAAAATGTATGTTAATGTGTGATCTTGATCATAACGCCTCAAGCCTTATCTCCTTCATTTGTGTTCAGACGACATTCAGATTGGATCAAACATGTCTGCTTTTGGACAACCTTGTGCCCCACTTGTGCATCTTGTCTTTGAAGATTGAAGAAAACAAGGCAAAATAGAAGCATTTTCACTAATGGTCTCAAAATTTATATAGAATATTTAAGTACACTGTAGGCACTTTCTGGATTCTTCAGAAATATCATACATGTTCATCAGAATATGTTGTCTGTGTATCTTTAAGATCCAAACTTATAATAACTGAAGAGCTGTAGAATCTCAGAGAGCACTGACTAACTAGTTAACGTCCATAGATGCATCTATTGTGCCAGTCTTGGAAAGAAAGAAATGGAAGAAAAAAAAGAAAAAAAAAAAAAACCCAACAACACTGTGGTCCAACAGTGCAGGCTAGGAATGACCGAAATAGTGTATGAAGCAACCAAGCATCATCTATAACTATAGATTTTTATTGTATTTGATTTAAGGAAGCTTTTAAATCTGGCATGTCTAGTCCTTTCAGAAAAAAAAAAGGTTGGTGTAGCTGCAGATTTTCATTTCAACCAATCAGAAACCACATTCCTGATTCTTAGACTTCAGTTGATGATCAAGTATGGCGCCTTCTTGATTAAAATTAAAACCTGCAGCCTCAGCAGCTCTCTGTGGATAAAATTGAACACTCCAGATTTAAACACTGGGTGAGTAGAAGTTGTTTCTGGAGATCTTTGTGTTCTTCTGCTAATCCAGCACACTTGATGGTTCTAATCAAGGCATGAACAGTAAAATCAGGTGTATTGGAGCTAAATTCTTCGGGGCGCAAGGTCTCTATCTTTACATGTGCAACATGGTGTTTTTGGTGATCCATAGTGCTTCAGGTATTTCATTTTTTAAAACGTTTATCAGGTGTGTTATTGGGGATACATTTTATGGCATTTGATGGATGTTTTGCTAAATATGTGCTTAACACCAATATATAAAAAAAATAGTTAAGATGAAGGGAGACAAATCTGCAGTGCAATACAACTTTACTGATTATTGATTTCTTAACTTATTTTGGAGGAATTCAGTTTTCAAGCTAGTGTTACATCATCTAAACTTTAAGAGTGGAATGTCAAGGGTTTTAGACAGAACTTCAAAATGCAAAGGTGATTTGCATCACCTTAGGTTGCAAAATCACCCTAAGGTTGTGGCGCATAATTACGCATGGCACAAATGATACAGTCACTAAAATCAACATGGACGTGAGTTTTCACAAATCTGCACGAACTGTTTAGAACTTGGACTTTTAAAACGTGACACTCACCCGCTTCGGGGTGCTCAGCTGCAGCTTCAGGAGTCCAGGGTCCGGCTTTGACGTAGCCTCTCTTCTCCAGGGCGAAGACGAAGCCGCCGTCTCCGATCACAGTCTCGCCTGCATTCAGGCGTTCCAGGATGCCCTGCAAACAAACAAACAAACAAGCAAACAAACTCAGAAAAAAAACTAAATCAGTATCAAAGGTATAGTGTGGGTTTATTGTGAGAATTCCTTTAGATGGATTCTGGAGAATAACTTTTTAGAAGTTTGCGTGCGTAAAATACAAAAATCGGAAAAAAGATCTGCAAAATGTCCTCACCAACACGCAACACTAATTCCCACTGCATGGTCACATTTGTTTGCATGCTTATTTTTTATTACTATTATTATTATTATTATTATTATTATTATTATTATTATTTTGCAAAGCACCTCCTAAATGAAGAAGTCTGAAAGATTAATTTACCTTCTTTGATCCGACGGGTGCCATTTGTTTTGGAGATCTTTGGTCTTGGAGGGGATGTAAAGTTAATATCGGAGTGACTCGAACCCTGGCCTGGCACTCTGATGAAAGCAAAACGCAAAGCAGCTTTTTATACCTCCCTGAGAAGGAGGAGGTGGAGGAGGACTAGTGGGTGTACCAGAGAACTGATACACCCCTTCTCCTTCCGCGTAATGAGTGATGCAACCATGTCTCCCGCCTCCTGTCTTTTCGAAATCCAGTGGACTTATCTATGAACTGACGTGGAATCCTGTGCACGTGTTTATTTAGAGGTCTCAGGTTGCAGAGCAAGCAGAGTTAAAGTTCAAATTAAAGCGCATACTTTTGACATTGCTTTTATTTATTTATTTTTGTTTGTATCTAAAAGCCTACAACAGAAATGCTTTCTGAGTTTTGAGGTTGGACAAATCCAGCATTCAAATCATTTTTGTAGTGATTTCGTGACCTACAGTTTGATGATCAGCAGGTCCAAAGATCATCACAATGGCCTACTTTTTTCTTTTTTTTTTTGCTCACTTGCAAAATACACGATAAAATGGTGCTGACAAGCCAGAGATATTTCAATGCACAGAAAAAAAGCAACTTAACTGCATATACCTTTTTGTCTGCGTGTTGTACAAGCTGATTAAGCCACTTTAAGCATGCATGGGAGCGGATTATACATTTGATTCTTGCAACAGATTGACTGACCATGGATGTGCTCACTCTGGCATGGGTCACAGGTCAAAACCTTTCCACACACAGTGCTCCAGAGGAAAGCAAATATTTAGACGAACTGGTCAGAATGTCTCGTTTTTGCCCACACACATCCATGGCTGTCATTACATTTGCACTCATAACAGTTGTTTAGATGGTTTGGGTGCATGGTTTAATGACCTAACCAAAAAATTAACCCTGACTTCACCTTATTCTCTAATTTTGCACTGTATATTATAAGCGGCTGTCCACAAAACTGACGTTACACATAACCACTGAGCAAGGAAAATATGAAATATGTTAAAAGATGTTCAATTTGTCATGCTCTGCAGTAATCTATGTTACAGAAAAGCTTCAAATATGAATAATCACTTCATGCATTATGATTCTATTTCTCATATGCATTATTTCTCATATGATATTTTTTCACATGTTCATTTTTCCCGTATTTATTTTTCATACATAATCACACATTTGCAGTTTCAGGGCATAACCTGGTCAAATGCACGTTGCATAAAAGGCTACCTTATAGCAGTTTCAGAAGTATCGATATGCTATCAAGGTGCTAATAATTGTATTTCTTTCTGGATTTGTTATACTTTTTTCTTTTCCTGTTTGAGCTCTGATCTTTTAAGAAGACACAACATGCACAGTTTCTAAATGCCCACTTTGGCTTCTACCTCGCTCAGCAAATAAAACATGGTTGCTGGTTATCTTCAGTTGAAGGTACACAGCTGTCTGCATAGATCTCTGCACACACACACACACACACACATACACACACACACAATCTTGTGAAAGATACACAAAAAATGCACAACAACATACAGATGCAAATGCTTTTGCTCATGCATGCATGCACTCAGACATGCAAAACATCTTTTTACATTAAAAACCAGCAACCTGGATGTGAAATAAAGGCAAAATTCTGGAAGCAATTCTATGTAGGGGTTAAGTACAGTGACCATGAAGGACCACATGATAAGACTCCCTCCCCCTGCCACCAGTTGTCAGCACGGCTGTCCTGTAGTGACCTGTTTAGACTGGATCTTACACACCAACTGGTCCTGAACACTCTGCAGCTACGGCTCCAGTTGCATCCAGCAGCAGACACTTTAACACAAGAGACATAGCAATGGGATCAGTTACAGGTCCTTGTGCTTCACTTTTTTATACTTCAGACAGATATAATGAAGTTGGACATGATTTGCAGGAATATTTGTGCGACTGTTAAAAGTTACAAAGGCACAGGAGATATAATATATAATGCATGTTCTGTAGATACAATATAATGTTGATGTTAGCTGGATTAATATTTTGTGGGCACAAATTTCTGAGGCATAGCGTTAAACCACTTATCTAACATTGTGAAACTTTTTATTTTGAGAAAAACATCATGGCTGAACCCATGTTCACTTATACACCAGTCAATTTGCACCTACGTTCAACTGTACTGTACTGTGCATGCATTCGTGTCTCTGGACTCATGTCTACTCATATATCATGTCACTTTCACTGTTTGTCACTTGCACATTTCTGCCATCCTTGCACTATATCACTCATTGCTACATTGCTTTTTGCACTTCTGGTTAGATGCTAACTGCATTTCCTTGGCTTTGTACTTGTACACTGCAGAATGACAGTAAAGTTGATGAAATGAAATATAATTTTAATATAATTTAGACTACGTGGCTGTTTCTTGATTTGATTAATTTTCTATAACAGTAATTGTTTATATGGTGGAGGTGTTCGGAAGGAGTCTTCAGTGTCAGCACTTAAAGCTGTAACGTTTCACCACAGGACATGACAAGCTACATTTTTTTTTGTCTTATTAACTTCAAGATAAAGAAAAAAAGAGTATGGTATAAGTGGAATAAAACACTTTGGGATGTTCTGTTATAAGAAAATAACTAACTTTAGTCTGGTAACAGTAACATCTCTTGATCACCAGCTTGTCATTGATTACTTTCCGAAAGCGGCACACCCTCAGATGTTTTACTTCTTTCTTACCACAGCAATTTGCCAGTGATTACAATTTTTACATTTCTTAAACAATCGTGGTACTTTTAATCCATTTATAGTTACATTTTATGTCGCGGAACGTCCATGAAACAAGTTAGTTCCTGTTATCACTTACGCTATAGCAGCTATAAACAGTCTGAATTTCTTTGACGTTAATAACATTTTTTTTTAAAAACAAGCATAAAAGCGCAAACTTCTCAATCCTGAAGGCTTTCCCATATCAGATATCTCTCAGCTTAATCTATGATTGACACATTATACTTTTTATCTGTTTATAGTTACTTTTAATATAGTGCACATTCTCGAGACACGAGAGGTTTTAATGGATTTCACAAAAGATTGAAAGCTGAAGGTGGATTTTGGATGCACAAATAGGAAAACAGTCCTAACATGCACAACAAAAAGAACTGAGTGTAAGGTTGAATCTCCCAAACTAGTCTCTATTCACTACTTAGTGCACTATTTTGTGAGTTCTGTCATTTTGTAAGCATAGTGGAGAATATATAGCACAGAGTGCTTAACTGCTTATGGTTAGCGTCTATATGCAAAATACCCTTGAAGACACAGATAATACAGGTTGTGATTTAACTCCTGTTGTCTGTCCAATTTATTATAAATCTGCAATACAAGTTTAATTCAACTTTATATTTGGAAATAAAAACTCGGCTAACGTGGACACAGCGTTCTGACCTGCTCCAGCTTAAGCGCGCCAGTGCGCATGCGCGGAAAAAGCAACGCGAAGGAGGGGGTGAGTTTCAGCTGTGCGCGTGCTGCAGAGACAGGAAAAGTGAGCGTCTCGTAGAGACCTGTGCAACATGTCCAGACTTTTAAACACACTTCATGTGCAATTAAGAAGAGAGTTCAACTTCTGCAGGAAGTTGAGGGGAGTCACGGTGCGGAGTTTAAGCTGCACACTGCGGAAAGAAGCTGAGGAAAAAAGGTAATGACAACACAAATCAGTTCTCAGGTTGTGTGTGTGTGTGTGTGTGTGTGTGTGTGTGTGTGAGTGTGAGAGAGAGGTAAGTGTGTCTTGCAAGGCTGATGGAATATTTAAAAAGTGGAAAAATATCTAAAAGTGATACTTCTAAATAATGAGTCAGATTTATTATTATTATTATTATTATTATTATTATTAATAATAATAAATTATTGAGTAACTATGGCAACTGTTTTGAGCCTCCAGCATTACACAAAGACACTTCCTGTGTAATCACTATTAATCTATGAACATATTGATTTATCTATAAGACAGCATTTTATTCTATGCATCCATACTGCTGAGTCAGCTGAAGCAGTGTTATCACTGAATGCACCAGTTATCAGTGTAACCTGTGCTCGAACATCTTCCATCATTTCAACCCTTTTTCCTGTTAAAATAACTCTGACCAAGAATGCTTTAGAATTGTAACTAATAAGTTCAGTATTGTATATAGTTTTAATTGCTACAATACATCTTGCACAGTATTGAACAAATATCTCACTCAGGTCTATACAAACTATACTATACAATCTATACAATCTATACTATGCAGTCTATACAGTCTATACTATGCAATCTATACAATCTATACTGTACAGTTTATATTATACAGTCTATACTGTACAATCTATACAGTCTATATTATACAATCCATACTATCTATACTGTATTATCCATACAATTTATTCAGTCTGTACTGTACAGTCTATGCAAGCTATACAATACAATCTATACAATCTGTGCAGCTTTATGTAAATTATGCTCATGACAGTGTTCTACTGTTGTTGTTTTTTTTTCTTTTTCATATTTTTATCATTGTTGTTGTTATTTTATTTGTTATTATTTATCTTACATTTTGTACTACAGCATCCATGGGAATGTGCAAACTAAGAATTTCTTTGTACAGGGAAGCTTGTGCATATGAGAATAAAGTTTCTGAGTTTTAAACCTGACCAGGCTTTATTAACATCATCATCATCATCATCATCATCATTTGTTCATTCATTCAGCTTTATCCTGGTCAGGGTTGCGGTGGATCTAGATCAGACCTCTGGAACGCTGCGTGTGAGGCGGGAATACACCCTGGATACACCCTACAGTCCATCACAGGCCACCATGTACACACCCACACACACACACACACACACACACACACACACACACACACACACACACACACATATATACACACTCATTCACACCTAGAGCCAATGCAGCATCACCAATTCACTTAGCATATTTTTGGGAGGTGGGAGGAAACCGGAGAACCCAGAGGAAACCCATATAGACATGGGGAGGAGAACATGGATAAAAAGTATCTATGAGATGGAGGTGCTACCCACTAACACCACATCGACAGCTCAGGATCTAGCAAGCGAGTCTGCTGCACCACCATGCATCATCCACCCTGGATTATATCTTCACAAATAGTTTCTGTTTTATTTCCCAACATTCTCAGTCCTCTCATCTTTTCTTTCTCTCAGCGATAGAGGTGTAGGAGCTCTGGGAAAGAGGCTGAAGGATACAGCCGAGACTCTGATCATCGGAGGAGGATGTGTCGGTGTGAGTCTGGCCTACCACCTGGCCAAAGCCGGACAGAAGGATGTGGTGCTTCTGGAGAAGTCCGAGCTGACTGCTGGATCCACCTGGCATGCTGTAGGTCTAACAAAGGGTTAAACAATTCTGTACAAGATTGCACTCTTCGCTGTTCGGTGTTTGTATTTTGCTTGATTATACACACGCTTGAAGTCTTAATGGCCTTTTAATGAGCAGTTTGTAATTTCCTAGACCTTTTCTGGATGATTTGCAATTGCATTGAAAGACTGAACCTGGCAAACATATTTGGCAAATCGAGATTTACAAGGTTCTAGCTGGCTTTTTTTTTTTTTTTTTTTTTTTTTTTTACTGAATATTTCAAAAAGTATTTAAAAAATCTTAAAATTACAGAATTTAATTAAATGAATAGAATTTTTATGTAAAATATAATTGATTGAATTACAATTTCAAGGTTTTATAATCATTTTCATTTCTAATTTAAAGAGAAATCACAGTTCTGTTTTGCATGACACTGTGTAGTCATAGAAGCCCCGCCCCCTTCCCTGGTAAACTTGTGTTGCACCGCTTGTATTTGCATACTGCAACCTGACTGGCTCTTACAATTTTTGACACAACACCACTTGTCAGTTTTTTTTTTTTTGTTTTGTTTTTTTTAGTGAAGTAGTGAAGTGAAGTGACTTGTGGCCAAGTGTAGTGACCCATACTCGGAATTTGTGCTCTGCATTTAACCCATCCAAGTGCACACACACAGTAGTGAACACACACCTGGAGCAGTGGGCAGCCTTTTTAGCTGCGGCGCCCGGGGAGCAGTTGGGGGATCGGTGCCTTGCTCAAGGGTCTCACCTCAGTGGTCATTCACTCCCCCCACCTACAATCCCTGCCGGACCCGAGACTCGAACCCACGACCTTCGGGTTCACCTTCGGGTTACAAGTCAGACTCTCGAACCATTAGGCCACGACTGCCCCCAAGCTTCTTCTGTTTTCAAAAAGCGGCAGCAAAACCACTACAGTGACAATTTTTTGCAACAGTCTGAGCACTCAGATTAATTCCCCAAAAAGGCTTTAATCTTGAAAAAACCCACATTTTACAAATTTATGGTAAGTTATGGTAAACTGATTAATGCATAATGTGATCGTCAGTACAAGAACTATTAGAACTTAAGCTTGTAAGCAGTTACTTATAGTAATAAATGACGTTTTTGGGCTTTATTGATGATGATGGTGATGGTTCTGACAGGATGATGATCATATAACGATGATGGTGTTTCTGTCTGCAGGCTGGACTGACCACATACTACCATCCAGGGATCAATCTAAAGAAGATTCATTATCACAGCATTAAGCTGTACGAGCGGCTGGAAGCAGAGACGGGCCAGGTAAGACATTAAAGAGCTGCTTCTAAACGATGGGAAATGTATCCACTACTCTTAAAAATAAATCAAAGAAGTACTTTTTTTAAAAATTCATAGTTTCCTGATGGATGCTCAGCAGGTTGATGTTCACCTGCATTCTTTTTTTTTTAAACTTCTTTCATTCAAAAAAAAGGGAGAGGAAAAAAAAAAACTATTGACTTTCGCAAAACACAAGTTTTCATTTGCTGTGCAGCTAAGTCACGATGCGATGCACCTTGATGCTATAACCATAATGCTGTCTTCTTGTTCTGAATCCAACCACCTTCTGCACTACACTCATCAGCTTTTACTACACAGAGTAATTTGCATGCATAGATGACAGACATTGTTCTTAAAAGAATGTCTGTCATTTATGCATGCGAACACACACGTGTGTGGGGGAAAAACTGACAAAGCACAGCTAATTAAAGCTGTCTTTTAACTGTTCTGCTTAGTACACAAAGTCAAATAAAGACTCTATCCTGACCCGAATATCTTTTATGTCTGATGTGAAGAGAATAACGGCAGTCAAACATTGGACAGCAGCTTGCTGGCATGTTATCAACGGCACAGATACGATGTGCTAAGATAAATGTTGGACAGCAACTTGCTGGCTTGTTGTCGAGGCCAAAGAAAGGCACTTTCTCAGAAAAGGATAATGATTATGTGAGCCGTCCCCCTAGGTGGGAATTTATATACTCATTTGTGTCTGTTTTGATGTTTTGAAACTGGTTCTTTTTATTGCATCCCTTTAAATCAATCAGTTCTTTCTGTATTCTAAGTAACCTTGACAAGATTTCCAAACAAGTTACATTATAAGGAATGCTGCAGCAATGACATGACAGTAATGTAGAGTATTGTTCCAGGCAGTGGGCTTCCATCAGCCAGGAAGTGTGAGGATCGCCTCGACTCCGGCCCGAGTGGACGAGATGAAGTACCAGATGACCCGCACTCACTGGCACCCCACACCACAGTTCTTCATCGAACCCGAGAAGGTCCAGGAGCTCTTCCCTCTGCTCAACATGGACAAGGTGAGAGAGAAGCAAATTCGGTGCACACTGCAGGATTTTGAACTTCATTCTCCCGTCACTGAACAAAAGGTTGGGATTTAAAACAAGGCAAGACAAAGCGAGATCAGACAAATCGTGAAGAGTGAGTAAGCAGTTCTGCAAAGAGATGCCTCAATATTTTCTGGAATGTTTGATATAATTGAGGATCAATAATGTGAAGAGGAACAAACAGAGCAACTCTCATGGCCTAGGCTACTCTGCTTCCTGTTATCTAGCTAACTGAACTTTTACAAGAGATGTTTGGCGGGTGGTGTTTAGAAATCTGAATCTTTTTTTATGTGAATTTGCAGCTTTCTTTTAGGACCGACAGTCCATGTTGGCAATCCCACCTTTTCTTTCTTTCTTTCTTTCTTTCTTTTTTCCTAAACAATATTTTTCTAGTGTTTTATTTTGTCAGTCACATATACAGTTAAAACAATGAGATTCTGTGATCAGGTTCTCTGGGGGATCCCTTTTCCAGGTGAAAGATTTTATGTGTATGATGTATCTCGTCTTGCCACTATGTCCATATAGCAAAACAAATCACAAGCAAAAACACTATTATATAGTTTGAGCGCTACAAGATTTTAATGATTTTGAGTCATGTAGTATTCAATATGCTTAAAACCTTCTCTCTCTCTCTCTCTCTCACTCACACACACACACTTTTTTAATATATATATTTTAGACTGAAAGATTTTTGTGCCACTTTTTAATTCAAGAAACCAGCACCAACATGTGGTTTGGGTACCAGTTTATGCTGGGCTTCACTACTCTGTTCTGTCACACTGTAAGTTTCCTAATCTAGAACTTACCAGGAAAAAACATGCATTTACTCCTTTTGTGAAAATGAGCAGTGTTTGTGTTTTCGGTGCTAAGTGTGCTGATGTCCTGAATGGCATTCCTTCGTACTTCAAATGCGAAGAGTACAAGTAAACATGTAGCATACATGCAATATTAATAACTTTTTTTAATGCTAGATAAGCAGTTTGATATGAAATTTTACTACCAGGACACAACTGTGCTTCTTTCTGAATTTGTGTCTACAAGCTGAAGAATTAAAAAATGAAGTGAAAAAGAAAGACGTTTTATAAATCAAATAATATATTATGGACTATAAAGTTGTCTCTATCTATCTATCTATCTATCTATCTATCTATCTATCTAT
>CM075017.1:21815296-21854694 GCA_037576675.1 Pangasius sanitwongsei | reverse complement strand
TAAATCAAATAATATATTATGGACTATAAAGTTGTCTCTATCTATCTATCTATCTATCTATCTATCTATCTATCTATTTTAACGTCGGCATCATTGTTTTCTCTCTTTCTCAGGTGTTAGCAGGTCTCTACACTCCCGGTGATGGACACATCGATCCGTACTCTCTCACCATGGCTCTCGCCGCTGGAGCTCGGATGTATGGCGCCCAGATCTATAGCCCCGCCCCTGTGACCGGGCTCATCCCCACACCCGATGGCAGATGGGATGTCCAGACGCCTCACGGCACCATCCGTGCCAACCGCATCGTCAACGCCACAGGTTAGTACTACAACCTGCTTCAAAGATCGGATAAATTCAAGATCGTGTCAAATCGACAACACTCCAATCCAGCTAATTCAGTAATCCGTGTATGAAGACGGAAGCCCCAGCACTGAACAGCATAGAATTCATTCATTTAACTTTTACTTCTTGCAATTAAGTGATTATTCTAAACTAGCATTCTCATTAAAGGTTAAATTTTTTTTTATACACACATTATGTGACCTCACAAGGATGGTGTGTATGGTTTTTTAAAAAATTTTTTTATTTTACCGGGTCTTTGTGAGGTTTTTTCAACACCAGCCTCTTGTTTTATTTTTATGGCTCCTTGCTGATTGTAGACCTGCTCTCAGTTTGCTTTGCTGAACCGTATCACACAGGCGGGATTGAGGGTCCATGTAGCCGCCTTCCATATCAGCCAATCAGGTCTCACCAGTGAACCAAGCCAATAGCAGTGATGCACAAAAAAACAAAAATGGCAGCATGTAAAACTGTTCCGTTTATTTTGGCATGCTCTTAGTTAGCGAGGCTGGTGAAAAGCAGTGTGTCCGCTCATGGTAAAGCATGACCTTCTTTCTCACTCTCTGTGTATAAATGTCCCTAATTCTCTTCTTCCTCAATAGCCTTGACTTCTTGACCCTATAGCTCTCTTTACGTTCTTCCCTTCACTCTTTACTTCTGACTCTCCATGTGTTCCTCTAAGACTCGTTCCTCACTTTGCTTTCTAATTTTGTCCCCGGACCTGAAACCTAAAACGAGAGAAAGTACATAGCTAAGTTGTCGGACTTGCTGAAAGTCAAAGGTCAGGGTCTCTGTTACGTTTCGGTTAGAGATCTTGTTTTTTTCACCCTATTTACACACCAGCACAGCACATCTTGCAGCTCGATCTATTGGCCTCTTCTTTTAAATGACTTGATGAATTAGGCTGTAAATTGACTTGTTACTCAACTACACTGAAACTACGATGATTGTTTTTCAGCTAATGCAGCAGTCAGACTGAAAATGAATTAAATTCGTGCTGCAGAAAAGCCAATTCGCTGAACAAGAAAAGGACGCTGGTCGTGACAGATGCACGTTTGTTGGTAGTAGCCATTACTTTTGCATCGCTCCAACTTTGTATCGGTGTATATATTATAAGATAAGATAACACTGGAATAATCCCAGCTGGAAAATTCTAGTGTTACACCAGCAGACCAGGGACAACATAAGACAAAGATCAAAGACAATTATAGCAGTAAATACACAATTTGGTCCATATTATGTATTTGCAGCCTGGGCACATGGCTTATGTAAATAAAATGAGTAAATTGATGGAGAACTGCCCAAATGGAAAACTACCTGACAGAGATATCCTTTGATATTATGTGTGTGTGTGTGTGTGTGTGTGTGTGTGTGTGTGTGCGTGTGTGAGTGTGTGGGCATACTCCCCTTCCAAAATTCCAAAGGTTTTACATAACAAACATGTTTTTTTCTTTCTGGCTGCGCACTAACCTACATACTGACCTACATACTGAGCTATGTACTGAAATACTGATTTACTTACATACTGACTGACTTACTGGCTTATGTACTGACTGACTTGCTGACATACTTTCTGACTTGCTTACTGAATTACTGACTTACTTTCTTATACTGACGTCCTGACTTACTTCTTGATTTACTTACTCACTGACTTGTGTACCGATTTACTGACTTCCTTACTGAATTACTGACTTCCTTCCTTACTTACTGACTTACTTACGTACTTACTGACTTACTGATTAATATAACTCTGTGATTTACCTCACAGCCAAACTACTGTCAGAGCTGCCGTTATAGAAAATTAATCAACACCTTCTGACCAATCAGAATTTGACAGTTCAGCAATGCTGTGGTCTAAAATATTTTGAAAGAATGTCTTCAGAAAAACAGAATGCCCAACATCTGTTTTAATATCTGATCTATCAAAATAGTGTTAAATGTGCAAAATTAATTTTTTAGATAATTTAATGCACATGTTAATGTTAATATTAACTTATTTAACTGCTATTCAGCATTTTACATGATAAATACTCTGAGTTGTACTGCAGAAGCAGAAGGCGCCACGTTGCAGGATTAACCCATTAAATATATATATATATATATATATATATATATATATATTTATTTATATATTTATTTATTTTTTTTTTTTTTTTTTTTTTTTTTTTCTCTAGCGTGTCTGTAAGCTTCTGGGAGATGTGAACTATTTATTTGAATAGATTCAAATAAATAGTTCACATCTCTCAGAAGCTTGCAGACATGCTAGAGAAAAAAAAATGATTTAGTGGGTTAATCCTGCAACGTGGTGCCTTCTGCCTTCCGGTTGTAGCCGGTTGTGTCCGGTCTCTGAGTGCCAACTTTGGTATGATTACACACACCCTACACACCTCCATATGCCCTACTAACTACTCACAGAGAGAGCGAGAGAGAGAGAGAACGTAGACACGGACAACTGCTCAGTCAGTAAGGAGGTTACATCAGATCACTTTGGAGAGTTACATAACCAGAGATAATCGTTTAGCTAGAGGTACAAATGCATTTTTTTTTTTTAGCGCCTGAACTGTCGGTGTGGCAGTTAAAAGATTAACCATTTCCTCACGTCCTGCTACTTTATGAAGCGTTTCTTGGTCTTTTTTTTTTTTTTTTTTGACATTTTTACACACTGCAGTCGAGTACGGAAACTTTGAGCGACAGTTTACTGTCAGAGGTAGCAATACGGCATTAAAACTTGCAGATGAAGGCATCATCAGCTTTCATCACTAAGAAATAGGGGTGGGTGATATGACAAAAATATCACAAATATATTTCTACGATTCACAACACAGTTTGCTAACAATTTCCCGGCAATACAGTGGTGTTGCATTTTTAAAAAATTGATACTTTATCTAACGTTTAAAAAAATATATATATATTTTTATCTTATAATTAAAAATAACATTATTTAAAAAATTCAGAATATTGACTAAAATAAGAAAGTAAATCTGTAAAAATTTCACAATTTTGCAGTTTAAAGATTAAGTAAAAAAATTTTAACATCAGTCAGTCTGTAATTACGTCTGAGGTCTGAACTCAACATTGATTATGACTCGTTGGCAGCTAGATCCCAATTTAGAATGTATATTCTTGTAAATGTTGTACTAAAAACTGAAACTATTAGACCAACATATTCATGCTAAACTCATTTTCGATTGAAATGCCTTATAATGTTCCATAGATGTTCATGATCCCATTGGTCCACAGGTTTTTGGGCAAGGGAACTTGGCCAGCTGGTTGGTCTGGAGCATCCCACCGTTCCTGTCCATCACCAGTACGTGGTGACGGCGACAATTCCCGAGGTGAAGGCCCTGAAGCAGGAGCTGCCTGTGATCCGGGACCTGGAGGGTTCGTACTATTTGCGTCAAGAGAGAGATGGCCTGCTGTTTGGCCCCTATGAAAAGGAGGAGAAGATGGTGCTGCAGGACTCGTGGGTCCGAGATGGAGTCCCTCCAGGTACCAAGAACCAACCAGTGTGATGTAACTCCCAATGGGAGTGTTCATTCTCTCATTCTATAAAGCCTCAGATTATTGGACCTTGAATCTCTACTTTGAACAGAACACAGTTTATGAATTCAAAATGCTTTTATTTTTAAGGAATGTCTATTTATTCAAAATGTTTATCAACCTCTAACTAGGTTTTGGTAAGGAGCTGTTCGAATCAGACCTGGACCGCATCATGGAGCACGTGGAAATGGCCATGGAGATGGTTCCTGTCCTCAAGCACGCCGACATTATCAACATCGTGTCCGGACCGATCACATACACCCCAGACCTGCTGCCCATGGTGGGGCCACATCAGGGACTCCAGAACTACTGGACCGCCATCGGCTTTGGGTAGAAACGCACCATTGTGACCATGAAAGTGTTTATTAATACTTTTGTAAATTATAAAATCATTAGCTGTCTACTGTCTGCTTCTTAAAATACAGTGCTGTGGAATACTCAAATCTGATTGCTCAGAAGGTGTTGATTGATTTTCAGTAACAGTGTCTCTGACAGAAGTTTAAATTCGCCGGTTTAAATTAATGCACTCCTTCCAGTATGTTAACAGAGGTATAAGAGGAATAAAACGCATTGGGACATGCTGTTATTGGAAAATAATCAACTTCGAGGGTAAATTGTATCCCAGAACCTTTTACAAAGCAAAATATATGTTTTTTTTGTGATAGGTATGGCATCATTCACGCGGGTGGAGTTGGAAAGTTCCTCAGTGACTGGATCATGAGCGGTGAGCCTCCTTATGATCTGATAGAATGCGACCCAAACCGCTACGGCAAGTGGACCACCGTGCCGTACATGTGTGCCAAGGCCAGAGAGTCATACGGCTTTAACAATGTGGGTAAGTTTAAATAAAAAAAAAAAAAGTCACAAGCACAACCTAAACATGGCAGTGGGGTACGCTTACAAGATACAACTTGCCATTATAATATTCAAGATTCAAGATTTTTATTTGTCACATACACAATTATATACAGTATAGAACTTGCAGTGAAATGGAAACCTGGCTGACTCCTCTTTAGACTGGGCATTAAATACTAAAATAAAGTAATTTAAAAATCAGAAATGAATAAGATAAGAAATATTAAATATATGTACATGAATGTGCAAAACCGATGTACAAAATGTAAAGGGAATGTGCAGGTGGTGTAATGGATTTCTCTCTCTTTGTCTTTCTCTCTCTCTCTCTCTGTCTCAGTGGGTTACCCTAAAGAGGAGCGCTTTGCTGGTCGCCCCACTAGCAGAGTCAGTGGGCTCTGTGAGCACCTGAAAGATAAATGCTCCATGGGCTTCCATGCAGGCTGGGAGCAGCCACATTACTTCTACAAGCCAGGAGATGACGTGGGCTACAAGTATATCTTCCACCTTTCCACATGAACATGAACACGAACACTCCAGCATGATGTTGTCTTGATGTGTGGTCACCTCTACACATTGCTATTAATTAATACAGTTTTCTCTGATATATGAGATAAATGTGTCTGAGATATTTTTGGCCATGCACAGACCCAGTTTCAGAAGGACAAACTGGCACGGACCAGTCGGCCGAGAGTGCAAGCTTGTAATGGAGAAAGTGGGCGTTATTGACCTTTCACCATTTGGCAAGTTCATGGTCAAAGGGAAGGATGCGCACAGGCTGCTGGACCGACTGTTTGCCAACACCATGCCGAAGGTGAGAGGCAGAAGATGAAACAAAAGAACGAGATCTGCAAACTGTTCACCACTGTTTCTACGTTTCCGTATTTCCACATTTTTTTTCCACTTTGTTTTGTGCCACGGGAATGTCTTCAGGGCCGGAGGCTTTGTGGTTTCATGTTTTGTTGGTTTGTTTTCAGGCTTTGTTGTAACATGTCAAGCTGCATTTTATTGTCTTATTAACTAAGAGAGAAAAAAAGAGAGGTTGGCGAGAGAACTACTTTGTATCGCTTAAATTAAGAATAAAAATAGTGTTGGAAACTTGAGGAACAAAACACTTTGGGGCATTCTGTTTTTGGAAAATAATCAACTTCAGGGTGGTGACGGTGACTCTGCTTCATCACACCACCCCGTCGTTGATTATTTTCCTATAACAGCACACCCCCAAATGTTTTAATGTAGTACTCAAAGCCTAGAAATTCATTCCTAGTTTGCATGACAGTGCTTCTGGTTTTGAAGGTTAGTTGAAAGCTATTTTTACTGCTGTTATTATTGTTTTTTTTTTATTATGTTGTATTACAAGAAATTTCTAAGGACCTGTCTATGTAATATTTAATCTGATTGATTGTCATCTTTATATCTTTTACATATATATGCTTTGAATGGTGGAGCTGTAGTTTTGAATATTATTCTTTGTTGGTTTTTTGGGAATCCATGGTGTTCTGTGATGTTGGTATGTGATGATGTGATGATGACGTCAGTTCGGTTACTGCTGCACAGGTGGGCTTGACTAACATCAGTCACATGCTGACACCGAGGGGGCGTGTCTACGCTGAGGTCACCATTACCCAGATTGCACCTGGAGAGTTCCTGCTCATCACTGGCTCAGGGTCCGAATTGCACGATCTGAGGTTAGTCTCTCGCAAGCAATTTCTATTTTTTTTTTTTTTAAACCTTGCTGATATACATTTACATTTAATTAACTGATCCAAAATGACTTCCATGTGAGGCAAAATACAACACAGGAGTTGATGGTTAAGGGGTCCAACACTGGCTCTCTGGCTTTCCTGGGAGTTGAGCTCACAACCTTCCACTCACTAGCAGGATCCTAGTTTTTTTTTTTTTTTTTTAACCCCATGTTACTAGGTATAATATTCAATTACGCAAAAGATAGTGAGACAAATATCCATTTGCACAAGAATTGCAACACTTTTGGCCTTTTGGTCTAAGTTTGTAATCTTAACCTGATAATATCCTCTGGGTCAAAGTATGTAGCATTTCAGACATGGGTAACATTATCAGCTCTGGGGTCAGTGAGTTTGAGAGAAGGATGGATATAAAGAGGTCATCATTCGGAAATAGGGCAGTAGGGAAGCATGGAAGGTAACTGGCCTGAAACAGTGCACAGGACAAACCCAGGCCCAAAAGTGTGGCAAAATGAGTCCAGACACACATTAAAAATACAGTGGAAATGTACAATTTCTTCAATTATGTGATGAACTTTAAATAAACGTTGAAGCACTGAGACTTCCAGAGTATTTAGCATTAATTTCTGCTCACAGGAATATTAACCATATGCATGGTATGTAGTAGATTTGAACTTGATGTAAAATTATTCAAAAGCATTTTCTGTTGCTGGACCTAAAACTCTCATTGAGGTTACAGAGGCTCCTGAAGGTTTTATAACGCGTCTCACTTTTTCGCCACACACATATACACACACATACAGCCTACACACATTCTGGCCTTCATCGTACTCGTATGAACCTCCCAAGGACTTCTTATTGGTGGTTATAAAAATGAATGTTTCACAGTGAGACTATTTTAGACCTCAGTATTGTAACACTTGCCACAAACAGATGCCTGACTGACAGTCCTTGGCCTTGCTCAAGTCAGAAAACAACACACTCCAAAAACACAGTTGGATTCTTTAGTGTGCTTAGGCTGCCCTCTTGTGGTGTGATTCACACATTTTAAAACATGTTGGACAAATTGGAAAAGCCATGTAACATAAGCAGTCATGACTATTAACTATTTGTGAATTCTTTGATAGCAAGCTAATTATCTAGCTAATGTTATCTAGCAGAAACCAGCTAACTTTGCTAACAAAGAGGAAAACCATTAGCAAACTAAGATTATATAAGCACAATTAGTTTATCTAGTTACTACATTACTGCAGTGGCAGGTTGGTTACCTAACTAGCTATCACAGCTTACTTGACTAACTAATTAGCTAGTATTAGTTTTCACTCTCCATGCTTGCTACTAAAATAGGTAAAAGCAGTAGCAGTAGTAACTAGCAGCAGTGCTTTCAAAATGGTGTCAGGAGACTTTAGCATGCTTTAACGATTGGCTTAATAATGTGTGCTTAAATTTTGTCTTCTATCTAACACCAGTGCTGTGTCTTGTGACAGTTTGACACGAACAATCATTTTTGGATCATGGCAATCATGATCATGTCTGTTTTGCTTTTTGGAAACTTATCGGGCCCTTATGAACATGCTTGCTTGTATAATAAGGTAGGGAATAAAACACTAGTGGTGTGGCGTTAAAGGAAAATAATCAGCGACTTGGTGGTGCGATGTGGTCCAACGCTAAGCGGAGTTACTGTTACCACCATGAAGTTGATTTTTTTTTCCTATAACAGCACTTCCTGAAGTGTTTTATATCTTATAACACGGCTTCAAGTTCCAGTTATTACACTTTTTTAATTAATTGGATTTACTTAAATTTTAGTTTTCTGCCCCCTCAGATGGATAGAAAGAGAAGCAGCTGATGGCGACTATGATGTGGACATCACTAATGTGACTGATGATATCGGAGTGCTGGGAGTGGCAGGCCCAAACTCTCGCAAAGTCCTGCAAAAACTCACCAGTGAAGACCTGAGCGATGGCGCCTTTAAATTCCTCCACTGCAAATCCATTCAGCTGGCTGGAGTCCCTCTGCGGGCCATAAGGATATCATACACAGGTATGAGTATGGGGAATTCTGCCTCACATGGCAACCATAATCACACCATAATCACACCAGTAGGTTTTATTAGTTTTGACAAATGAATAGTCTTGTTGAATTATATCTCAGTTAAAATTACATCATTCTTCATTCTCAAATTTTAGTTGTACAATTTTTCTCGTATCCTATATGCAGTTGTAAGACATGTTTGGTGTTCAACATTTTTTTTCTTTAGTTTGTACTGAAGCTACAAGGCTCATGTTGGTTAAAAGTAAAACCTTTCCACAAAGACATACTCTACTCGTCATTTCATATAACAGTGTTAAGCTATGAGCAAATTCTGGTTTTCCAGGATAGCCTTCCTTGTAACGTTACATCTTTCAGCTAGACAGTGAAGTTTTATTCATGTTTATAGATCATAGTAAGTTGCACTGCGTACTAAACCACATTAGCACATCTGTGTAACCTAAACCCTAATACCTAAAAAATGGACATCAGTAAATGCCCAATGCTGTGATGTTAGAAAGAACCCGTTAAACAGACCAGGCCTGTGTGTGTATATGTGTACAGTACGTGTATGTGTGTGTGTGTGCTTGTGCATGCATGTACAGCATAAACATTTGCTTGTGTATTTGTTAAGGGGAGCTGGGTTGGGAGCTGTATGTGGACATGCCAAAGCTGGCAGAAGTATACCAGGCCATCATGGAGGCTGGAAAAGAAGAGGGCATTGATAACTTCGGCACTTACGCCATGGCCTCCCTCAGGCTGGAAAAGGGCTTCCGAGGCTGGGGAGCTGAGGTCTCTCTCTCTCTCTCTCTCTCACTCACACACACACACACACACACACACAGTCAAAGTAGAAGATAAAGACCTCACAAATATGTAAATAAATACCTATCAAACTGAAAATCTAAACTCTTAAATTAAAACTAACTTCTGCCCATCTTTGTTGTGTGTGTGTGTGTGTGTGTGTGTGTGTAGATGAACTGTGACACAAATCCTCTTGAGGCTGGTCTGGATTACTTCATCAAACTCAACAAGGTAGCTTTTAAGTATGTTTTTTTGATTAATGTATATGTTAAGAAAACTTTTAGGCTATTAAGGCCTAAATCATCGCTGTATGTGTTTGTGTGTGTGTGTGTGTGTGCGCCAGCCTGCAGATTTCATTGGAAAGAAGGCACTACAGGAAATCAAGGCCCAGGGACTAATGAGGAAGTTAGCGTATCTCACCGTGGATACGGACAACATTGACCCTGAGGGCAATGAGACCATTTGGCACAATGGAAAGGTAAAATACAAGGGTCATCCGAAGATTTCAGAGTTTGTTAGAGGGGAATATTTGTGAGCAGCTCATTAAAAGCTGGCATTTTAGGATTAACAACATATTTGTACACATTTGTACACAAATTAAAAGTAATAATTTTACTATACCTTCTTATAATTCCTTCTCATAATATTTTTCTTTGAGCACAGCTTGCAGTTTGCTTTGTTTTGATCGTTAATTATGAAATGCGTCCAGATTGCTGTCATTTTCGTGTTGTCTATTTATTACTGTTGTACACTAGGCTTATGTTACATAGTATCACCTGGTATTGGATGCTTGTATTGGACCATTTTTGTGAATAGGAGTACGAGTAAGTGAACATGGTATTAAGCTGATACCCGATACCAGTATACAAATTTACTCCAAATTTAATTAACCAGCCAAGTCATGCTTGGCATCCGAAGTTTGCTTCTTTAGTTTTGGACTGCAGCTACAAGGCTAATGTAGCTAACAAGTAATGGAAGCTTATAGTGTCCCGTTTGGCATCATTTATAATGCCATGGTTTCTATCGCAACCTCTCGTCAGTCTTGGCCCATCGTTGTTAGCAACACCATAGTTAATACTTTGCCTTTATCATGTGAGCTTTACAATTCCGCACTTGTGTGCTCCGTCTAGGTGGTTGGGAACACGACCTCCGGAGCGTACAGCTACTCGATTCAGCAGAGCCTGGCGTTTGGTTACCTCCCCATTGACTTGGCCACCGTTGGTCAGAAGGTGGAGGTGGAGCTTCTGGGCAGGAAGTATCCAGCCACGGTGGTTCAGGAGCCGCTGATCCACACTGAGCCCACCAGAACACGTCTGCAGAAGAAGAAGAAGAGCGCAGCGTGAAGTGTGAACGCTCGTTTGGGGAAACCAGTCCTCAGCTTTGTAACCAGAAAAAAAAAAGATTATTTTCAGTCATGGTACTGAATCATGCAATAAACTCAACACATGACAGTTGTATTTCAGAAATAAAACCTACACATGACATGGCTCTGAAATAAAAATAGAAAGATGCAATTTCTTGCATTTTTTAAAAAGGAAAAATATCATGTCTTACACAAGACTAATGAGCTGTTGGGCCATTAAAGTTGGCCCATTATTAAAAAGTTTTAAAAATGAACTTTTTGTTTTGAACACTGATGGTACCATCACATAAAACAAACAAAAAAAAATGACCCCTTGATCTTCTGCTCTTTTCCCAATCTAAAATGCTGATGACATTAATTATATGGCCATACACTAATGTTATCAAGCTTTTTACTAAACATTGCAGCAAAAAAAAAAAAAAAGGGGGTTCCATGTCCAGGAGATTTCAGGTGGTTTAATTTGCCAGGAATAAATTGCTGTATTGAAATAATATAACTTTATGAGACATTATGGAATGAATGTTTATTGTGTCGAATGAAAAAGCTGGAAAACTGGGAGCATGAGGTTTTTT
Source organism: Pangasius sanitwongsei (assembly GCA_037576675.1). NCBI lineage: Eukaryota > Metazoa > Chordata > Actinopteri > Siluriformes > Pangasiidae > Pangasius > Pangasius sanitwongsei. Next base: position 21,843,490 of record CM075017.1, on the reverse strand, counting down.
AAGCTAAACTAGTTAAAAGTTTAATGTTTAAAGTCACAGATTAAGATCAGGTAAGGCACCTTAATCATGACAATGAAGTATTCCTGTAATTTCTTTGAAGCCAGTGACTTTTTTTTTTTTGTCCATGATGCCTAATAAGAAGGCCTCTGGACAAAATGATAACATCTTCAACAATCACCAAGTAGACCAGGCAAATGACAAAATACTGTGGAAAAACATATTAGTAAAACTTGGAGGTTTGAAGGTTGTAAAGATTTTAGCAGCAGGTCATTGCCTAATCTCAGATTATCATCATCTCATTAACCTCTTCCACTATGTCGGAGTTGTAAATCATTTATGTTTTTTGAATCTAAATCAATATTATTGAAGTGTTTTTGTTACTTACATAAGAAATTTATATCTACCTTAATTGAATAAATCATTCTTTTTGAATCAGTGTTGAATGTAATTTGGCAGATTAAATTCTGCTCATTTAAATATCTTCAAGATATTAGAAGTTGAGCTCATTTTTGGTGCCTGTAACAAACTGACCTCAGTCTTGTATTTTTTTTTTCTTTTCTTGCCATTAATGAAAGGAACCATTGGTCTTATTCTACAGTATCCCTGTAAATGTGAATGTTTAGTCTTTTATTTTTAAATTTTCTGTTCACAGGCTTTTGAATAAACTCATCATTACTGAACTTCACCTCTGTGTTCAAGTTTCTGTGGATATACTCATTCTTTTCTGTTCCATTGATTTGGTCTGTCTCAACAATGAACATGAGAACAATGCTGTGTTCTGTGCTTGTGATGAAAGGGTGTGAGTTAAATCCCAAGCTTAGTGTTAACACTTGTCTCGGAAGGTCAGATCACAACTGGACATCGCTAAAAACAGGTTTGAATGGGATCCAATGAGTCTAATGATCCGGTCACTCAAACCACCTGCGGAGGAGGTCTGGGATGCATATGGCAAAAATACAATTGTAGTGAGAATGGAAACTTGCCTAATGCATCATCGACAACATCAAAAGACTGTCACCACTGTTGCCAGGTTTGTGGTTTTCCTGTGAAATCGAGACGCTTTAGAATTGTCCAGTCATACATGTTGATACACATGTTCTGAAAATATGGTAACCACTTACAAAGTCACTTGCACTTAATCTAAGCCTAATAATAAATGTTAAAAAAAAAGTGTTATTTAATATATCTAACCAAGAAAAACCTATTGTTGATATGGGGAATCTTTCTGTCTGAATCGTTTCATTTTTGGAAGGAGCCTCCAAGGAGCCTCCAAAGCCAGTGCTTTGTAACAGTCAGAGGTAAATCTGTAACTATGTTTTCCTCCATGGTAAAGTCTTTAGGATAGAGTACTTTGCACCTTTTGGTTTCTCTGTAACAAACTGTATTTTTTGTCTTATAAAGTCCAAGAGAGAGCAAATACAAGAGAGGCTGATAAAGGAACAACTGATTACAAACTGTTACAATGTACACTCACCATCCACTTTATTAGGAACACCTGTACACCTGCACATTCATGCAGTTATCTAATCAGCCAGTCATGTGGCAGCAGCGCAATGCAAAAAAGGCAGAGACAAGTCAAGAGCTTCAGTTAATGTTCACATCAAACACCAGAATGGGGAAAAATGTGATCTTAGTGACTTTAACCGTGGCATGGATGTTGGTAACAGGTGGGCTGGTTTGAGTGTTTCATAAACTGCTGATCTCCTGGAACAGTCTCTAGAGTTTACACAGAATGGTGCAAAAAACAAAAAACATTTAGTGAGCAACATTTCTGTGGGTTGTTGATAAAGAGAGGTCAGAGGAAAATGGCCAGATTGGTTTGAGCTGCCAGGAAGGATATAGTAACTCAAATAATCACTTTAAAACTGTGGTGAACAGAAAAGCATCTCAGCATGCACAAAACATTGAACCTTGAGGTGGATGAGCTACAGCAACAGAAGACCACATTGGGTTCCACGCCCTTCAGCCATGAACAGGAATCTGAGGCTATCATGGGCAAAGACTCACCGAAAATGGACACCTGAAGATTAGAAAAAAAATCACCTGGTCTTTTTCCAGTCTTCAGCTGTCCAGTTTGGGTGAGTCTGTACCCATGATAACCTCAGATTCTTGTGTGTGTTCTGAGATCCTTTTCTGCTCAACACATTTGTAAAGAGTGCTTATTTGAGTTACTATAAACTTCTTGTCGGCTCAGACGTGTCTGATCTTTCTCCTCTGATCTCTCTCATCAACAGGGTGTTTCAGCCTGCAGACCATTCGCACCCAGGATGCTTTTCGTTTTTCGCACCATTCTGTGTAAACTCTACAGACTGTTTTTGTGTGAAAATCCCAGGAGATCAGCAGTTTCTAAAACACTCAAACCAGCCCATCTGGCACCAACATCCATGCCATGGTTAAAGTCACTGAGATCACATTTTTCCCCATTCTGATGTTTGATGTGAACATTAACTGAAACTCTTGACCTGTGTCTGCATGATTTTATGCATTGCGCTGCTGTGACACGATTGGCTGGGTAGATACCTGCATGAAAGTGCAGGTGTACAGGTGTTCTTAATAAAGTGGATAGTGAGTGTATATGACAGGACTGTTCCACAACTATAAATGGATAAAAAATAAATTGTTAGTGATAGAAAACTGATGAGGTATAAGAGGAATAAAACTCTTTGGGTGTACTGTTATTGCACAATTATCAAATTTGTTTCCTTATTTAATGATTTCTCCTGTTATTTCTTTGCTGTATCTACATTTATTTGTTATTTCTATGTGACACCATGATAGCAGGCCATTTAGCTAAATAGGTACTTTTCTTATGGCAAATTTGGCAGTTGATGAGCGAGTTCAGTACGTGTCCGTTTACTTATATAATACTTATTAATAGTATAACCTAATTATATCGTAAAAAGTCCAAGAAAGTCAAAGTAACTACGCTGGTATTGTCTCTGAAGGTCATTGGTAATTGAGAGTCGATTCACTGATCATAGGGAATTTAGAATCGATCCCCGAAAGAATCGATTCTCTGATACCAGGCCTTGGAAATAGAGAGTCGACTCTAAAGCTTTGGAGTTGTTTTCACTCAGTGAAATTGATTCGATTCAGTTTCTCTGCCAGACGCTGTAAAAAGTGAAAATAAAGACATTGCGCTTTCACTGACCGACAAACACTTCTCTCAACACCACAGACATCAACAGCCTGACAGCATTTCATTTTGGAAAGTGAAGGAAAATGTAAAATCTACGACAAAAACAAGTTTGTAATAAATAAAAACCCGTCACCATGGCTACCCACAGGCAGGAGCTGAGGTAATTTAGCAACCGTTAGCTCACCAAGGTACCAAAATGGCCGCTGCTCATTGTGAAGGTTCAAATGATAACAAGAAGGAGGAAATGTTTCAGCAAGGCTGTCATTCATACCGTCAGTCACAGTAGTTTACTGTAATTAATTAATATTACACTATTTATTTTTAGCACCTGAAATTAACTTCAAACCTTCTGGAATGAAACAGTGACTGTTAAAGATTTGTTAAAAGTCAGTCTTGCGTCATGTTATTGCAGACTTCTCAGACAGAGCTTCTTAATTTCTAAACTGAAATACGAATAAAAGTTAATACTAACAAAACTGCCAGTTAAGCAAGCCGAGTCCCTGCCCTGTATTTTACAAGTTGGAAGGAGTCTCCAGTGCCAGCGCTTTGTAACAGTCAGAGATAAAGCTGCAGCTTTAAGTTTTCCAACAAGAAATTCTTCGCTTTGCAGTATCTTGTCAACATGACGTAACATAACATGAATAAATCGTAAACTTCTGGGTGGTAACAGGAACTTCGCTTCGTCACACCACTCCGTTATGAATAATTTTTCTGTAACAGCATGCTCCTGTGTGTTATTCCTTCCATATGACTCATCCTTAACGAAAATGCAGCCTGGGTGTGCAGTCATGCAGCTCTTTAATAACCAGATAATACAGCTGTAATCCTTTGTTATCTTGTATAATTTATGTGCATAATATAGTTGCAGCCAGTCGTTAGGGAAAAATAATGCCGGTGTTTGGTAAAGAGCGAGGTTGAAAGGGAAAGCCCTCAGCTTCCTCTCATCTCTTTCTCTCTCTGTCTCTCCCTCAATTTCCTGCACTTTAATGAGTTGGTGTAGGAGTGGACCCGACACACTTAAGTCACGACTATGGAGATCGCACACACACACACACACACACACACACACACACACACACTGTTTTCATTCACTTTATCTCTCTCTCGCTCTCTCTCTCTCCAAAAAAATTCTTATGTAACAGAGAAATTTATAATAATAGCATAATTGATCATTGTTCCAATGTAACTGTCGCCCTTTTTAAAGAATAATAAGGAACAATTGCCACCAATCACTTTTTATCCGTTTATAGTTACATTTAATGTGGAACACTGTGAAACAAGGCAGTTCCTGTTATCATTTGTATTATAATGGCTATAAACAGTTGTTCCTTCACCAGCTTCTCTCTCGTGGTGTTAATGAGACAAAAAAAAAAAAATACAAGCTTGTCATGTTACTGAGAAACAGCAAATTGCAAAGTTTTATGTCTGGAAACGTATTTTTGCGAAGCGCTGGCACTGGAGACTCCTTCTTAAATAGCAACGCTTATTATTGTTACTATGGAAACGATAACATATCACAGTGAAATCACAGTATAAACCTGTGATTTGTATTACAGCGGGAAATACTGTCAGAGCTGCTGTTATATATATAAATTTAAAAAAAAACAAAACAATCAACATCTTCTGACCAATCAGAATTGAGAATTCAACAGCATGTTATAGTATGATCTCAAAAACCAGCACCAGCAGTCACTTTTTTTTGTTCGTCAGCGTCATGTCTATAGCAAACTGAACAGCCCAAAAAAAAACAAACAGACAAAAAAAACCCAAACAGAACATGCACAGAACATTCTGAATGTCACAGCCGATATATAAGCGTGCTTCAGTAATTCAATTTTGGGGCGCTGATGTATTTCGGAGCGACATGACCTCGCTGAGTCATCCAATGTCTGAGTGCCAATGCTTTAACACTTGCAGTGGGAAACAGTGTGCAAGTACAAACAAAATAGCTAAATATCATCATAAGTAACTACTGGGCCTTAAAATGAAAGATTTAACAGACAATAGTGACCTGAAAATTCATCTGGATTATAGACGGGCATCGTGTCTGGGTGTGAGGAGAGACGGCTGACCCCGTTGTGTTGGACCCTGGATCGTAGAGAAGATGAGAAATGTCAGTATCAGAGCTGTGATATAGTATTAAATAATTAAATAAAAAAAATTTATTTTTTTTTAATTGCTAGAGATGGGTGCTTCATGGTATTAATGGTATTAGTATTTTACATGTTTTGGTTAATATTAACATGCATGAAGTCTAATATATAAAGATATCAGGTGATTTTAGATTTTCAATTAGGTTAGCTTGATTTATCTCATGAATTCAATTTTTCATACTAAATCAGGGAAAACAAATCAATTTAAAACAGCCATTAATATTTTTTGGCTATTTTTAAAAAAAAATTGTAGTACATACAAATTCACACCCAGGCATTGTTTTATATCTAAGAGATGTACCCTTCTTTAAAAATATACATGTCCTGTATATTTATAACCTTATTCTGGTTATTATTTTGCCAAATACTTGATAAACACAATTATTTTAACACCCTTGAAGATGAATCATCTGCTGAATAACGTGCTCTGTGACATTCATACTGTCGATGCCCAGGCGGGACATCTGAATGAGACAGAATTAGCCCCTGGGGGGAGGATGGGGAGGGCAGCTTCAGTTTGACCCTTTTACTAATTCTGCCGCTTAACAAAACACAAACTCTCTAGAAATAGTACAGAGAACCTTCGCAGGGAACGCTGAGATTGAGAAAAACAACGCTGTTAGAAAAAAAGCGGTCTCGTTCTTTTCTCTTGCACTGGCTGTGCGCATGCGATTAATGGTTTCTCCCATCACCTGAGCTGAGAATGGTTCAGCCCACTATTCAGCCAGCCTACCCTGAATGAGTCATCCCGCCTGCCTCTGATTGGCCGGCCGCTCTCCATCCCGAGGGATCGCCTTGCAGAAGGAAGCCGAGGCCTGACTCCATTCACAGAAAACGAGGCTGCGCTCGTCCGCCGCCTCATTCACAGCCACAGCGCCGTTCGCCATCTCCTCCACTCTCTAGCATCCTCTCTTCAGCATCCTTTCTTCAGCTCGTCTCCCTCCTCACCTTCCTCACACGCCAGGCAGCATCGTCTCTCTTTTTGTGTTGTCTCTAGAGAACAGAAACGTGCTGCCTCTCTCTCTCTCTCTCTCTCTCTCTCTCTCTGTCCGTTTTTTTTAAATTTTTTTTTATTCGTAGGCAGGCAGGAAGGCAAGACATTGGGAGGGACCGCAGTGCGAATGCTGCAGCAGCGAACGCAGAAGAGGAAGCTTATGAATGACTGACGCTCTCCTGATGCACACTTCCTGTGGACGGTTTTTACATGAATGGCGTTTTTTTTTTTTTTCCACCCTGGATTAACGCCGCGGGCTTCTCTCTGCCAGCTGGCTCTCAATGAAGCAGAGAAAGATCGGATCTTCTGATTTATCACGCCGTTCATTCAAGATACTGGACTCTGATCACTTCTTAGCGTTGTGCCTTTTTGATATGACAGTCAGTTGTTTAGCAAGACAAAAAAAACTAAGCTTATCTTAGAGGAATTTATGATTAAAGGTGATCATTACCTAAGGGAATTTGTGATTAGGTAGCAAGGGCTGTCATTTCTGTGATTCATTTGAATATGTAGGGGGGAAATCATGGAGACGAACTGTTGAACAAAGAGGGGAAAACGTCTCTTGCTTTATGCTGTGATTTAGAGAATTTGGTAACCATGGAGAATGCAGTGATATAAGCGCTGTTTAGAATGAGGCACATCAACACGGCAGAGGCTCAGACACAGATGAATTTTTCATTTTAGAAAAAAAAAAATATATATATATATATATCGGTCCTCATTTTCTTCCAAAACCGGAACCAAAGTGATATTTTTTTCTCAATGAGAGATTGCGGCTTGGACCGTCTTTATGGCACAGAATCACTGAGCTTTGCCTTTCTGTCAGGTGTCTGGAAAATTAGTCGTCATCATGGAGAGCAGCTCAACTTTGCTTCTTTGTCGTGGACATAGAAACCGACATCTCAGCGCTAGCTCTATCACAATACCATTCAATGTTGTCATTTGAAAGACACATTTTTTTATTGTCATGATATTCATTTAGGTTGCTTTCATTTATTTATCTATCTATCTATCTATCTATTTATTTATTTGTGTTTTTCCTTTGCTTGCTGTTTTAATTTTTTTTATTAGTTCTCACTTGTTGTTGTTGTTGTTGTTGCTAAGGACATTTATGTTAAATTGAGAACATTGAGATCTATACAGCAAGGACATAATACCTGTTGTTCACTATTCGGTATTATCCTTTTGTAAACATTTTCATTCTTGATCTGAATTAAAGTAAGGCATTCCTGTGGACGGTGACAAAATATCGTCATAAGGAAATTTCAGAATCGATCATTCCTGATGTGCTGCAAGTGGGAGGTTTTTTTTTTTCTGCAACAGGAAGTGATCTGCGGCGTTGAGTGAGTCTTTTGTTGAGAAGGGTTCTGTCTCTCTCTCTCTCTCTCTCTCTCTCTCTCTCTGCGAGTGAGTCATGCGTGTGCACAGATCTGCCAGGCTGCAGAGCGAGAGAGAGACATCTCCTTCATAAAGCTCTTTTCTCCTCTATCGCCCGAACGCCATCGCTGAAGAGGAGCGTCAACTTACTTACTCTATTGTTCCTCCGTTTTTTTCTTCTTTCTCCCATGGATTGTTTGAGTTGTGGTGTATTTTTGGCCCCTGAGGTGGCCTAGTGTGTGGGGGGGTTTCGTAGATTTTGCATGAACAGATACTCACCATAGTCGCCATCACCACCAGCACCACCACCGGTACCATAGCTACAGCACCGAAAGGGAGCGAAGTAGAAGGACGAATACAGGCGTACTTGTACTTTTCCATCCGTGAAGCTTTTTTGGCTAAGACATGCCAGAGGAGCGGCCGGCGAGCACGGCGTCGCTTGTGCCCGTGCGTGCATAGGCACACGGAGCCGGGGGCATGCTGCAGCGCGCCAAGTACAACCGCTTCCGCAATGAGTCGGTGACATCTGTCGACGAGCTGCTGCTCCACGGCCTTCCCATGAACGCCAAGGTGCCTGCTGGCGCCCCGGTGCCTGCTCCGGAGCCGCCGTACGCGCCTGCTGCCGAGGCCCCGCCCCCTGAAACAGCCGAGGACTCAGGCACCGCCCTGTGCACCCTCATCAACAAGGTGTCCAGTCTTAAATTCACCAACTCTTCCGGCCTGCTGGGCATCAAAAGCCTGCCGTCGGCCGTCAAGGACCTGGCTGTGTCCAAACTTCAGGGAGGAGGTGGAGGAGGAGGAGGGGGAGCAGGAGGAGGGTCCTCGGGTAGCCCGGCATCTTCCTCCAGCCTCTCGGTGGCCACTGGGGGCATCTCATGTGCTTCTGCCACCTCTGGCCACCACGAGCCAGGCTCCATGAGCACCGGGAAGAAAGGAAGGATGGAGGAGGCGCAGCCTGGCGCAGAGGACTGGCATGCAGGTGGTGTGGGTGGCACTGGTGGAGAATGCACAGGCCTGGTGAATAAACCCTCACGAGGATGGCTGCACTCTAGCGACAAGATCGCCGGACCTGGAGTGACGTACGTTGTAAAGGTATGGCCTGTCTATTCTCTTTCATCCTTCTCCATAACATTTTTCACACTCCTGTTTGTTTGTTTTTTTGGTCCTTTCCTTAAACCTATCCATCTCCTTATTAACCTCTTTTGAGCTTCTGAAAAAAAGGAGAGCAAACAGCTACAGCTGTGCTCGTTTCTTTGCAGTTGCAGAAAGAGAAGCAATGGCGAGGGATGAAAACAGGCATTAAATAACACAGGCTCACTCAGGCAAACTACCTTTAGGGAGGAAAAAAACAAGCAGTGCTAGCCAGGATGCTTAACAAGGCAATGGTTTGTATCCAGTTTAGCATTGTCTTCATTTATATATCCCTTCAGAGACAAATATGAAGCTTTTGAGCTCAGTCACCATCTCGAACTGTCCGTCTCCATGTACTGATAGCTTTAGTTGCACTCTCTCTCTCTTGTTTCTTTTTCTCTCTGTGTCTCTCTCTCTCTCTCATTGTCTTTTTTTTTTTTTATCTGCTGCATATGCACCATACAGGTTCTCCAAGCGACAGGCTATTTTTACCACGCCAGTCAATCTATTCAAACGAACACCAAGTTTATCTCTTCAAGCGGAAGCGGGATGCAAATAGTGTAACCACGGTGACCAGAGCGAAGGCAGCAGAGCTGCTCTCCTATCACTTACATTCATAAAACATAATGGTGGCCCTGGTATGAGTTTAAAGGCAAAATGATTTTGTATCGCTCATGAGGATTAAAGACTTCTGGGATACAGCACCGAAAAAAAAAGGAATTTTTTATCTAATCTGTCTAATTTATCAGAAAGCTATAAGAATCTTTACAATAAATGTAAAATCATGTCATCTTGATCAAGCCAAGTCGGAGCAGCTTGAACCAGTTTTATAAAAAAGAAAGCCATCAAATCAAAACGTAGACAGTAATGTAACTACACAATGATACTGTGCCATCCTACATCATCAGGCTTTAATACATTCATGTTGAACATTTTAAAAAATCCAATCCTTCAATCATATTCTCAACACTGAACCTATTCCAAGCGTATTTTGAGCACGCTTTGTGCGTTTCCGGCTCCATCGCTTCATCATGTAATGTGTCATTAGAGAGGCACTGAGGTAAAGGTGACTTCGATATCTACCGGATGATTCATGCCTCATACCCTTGTTCCTTTTTTTTTTTTTTTCTTTCCCCTCTCAGAGTGAATCACCCGCAGCTACAGCCTCAGCACTGGAGCACTGTACGCTCAACATGCAGTGAGAGAGATAGAGAGAGAGAGAGAGAGAGAGGGAGGTGGAGGTAGTGTACAGGAAGTAGGATCCTTTGAGCTGTACGAATTGAAAAGTAACAAATGAAGGGGGGATGGAAAAGGCAGACAGGGAATGCCAGGGCTGTTTTTTTTTTTTTTTTTTTGCATGTAGTGTGTTTTTATAGGTTCGTAGAGACCAAATGCCCACATGGATAGGAATGTTTACAATTTTGTCCTTACGTGCAAGGTTAGGCTTAGATTTAGGTGTAGCATAGCATTAATTAGGTGCATTAATATTTATGTCAGTGAAAGGCCCTCACAAGGATAATAAAATGTGTGTGTGTGTGTGTGCCCGTCCATGCTAGAGGCCATCACTTATTGATTTAAACGTGTGTTGCTGGTCACAGTTGTGCTAATGTGTGTTTTAGCGTAAGTATCACGCTATGATGCAGTAAAATGTGATGCACGCACACACACACACACACACACACACTGTAGCTTTAGGTATGGACCTAAAGCCCATGTCAACTTACTTTTTTTATTAGCTTCAAACTAAACACCTCACACAAGTAATAATGTATTTAAAGTGGACACTGACATTCAATGGGAGATTATTACTAAAAAATTATTATTAAAATTTTAAAAACAATAATAGACCTGTGTCTCTTGCTCTCTAACTAGGGCATAATTATCTTGTACACTTCACATAATACACCCCATTCGTCAGCCATAGACAAGAAATGGGGCGGAGCAAGGTAACACTCAATAATAATAATAATAATAATAATCTCTGTCTTTACATTTACTCGAGAAAAATTCAGATGTAGTCCCGATTAAAACTGCTCTTTAAAAATACAACATTTAAAAAGCCACTGCTACTCAAACATGTTCATCTTGTGGCCCTGCTTTTCAGTACCAGTATTCAGTATTCCTCCTCACTTACATTCACATTACTTGCTTTTTTTTTTTTTTGCTTTTTCTACTATGATGACGTCATCTGAATGCACACACACACACACACACACACCAGTGTGAGAGGGTTCTAGTTATATGAAGTTCTACATTTCATTAAGTATTGATGGTAGGACAGTATTTAAGACTTTACCTTTTCGACATATCATGCATAATTTTAACGTAATTGTAAAATATTTTAGAAGGTGAGGCCAGAGAAAACTCACTCATGGGCCGAATCTAGCCAGCAGGCCGCCATTTCCAGATATTTAAACCATGCTGGAGTTTTCAGCTGAGATTTTTAGATTTTTTTTTTTTTTAGCTGGCCACTTTGAGGTGGGTGGAACTGTACTTCCACAAATCAGACACTGCTTTCCTGTTCACTCGTCTTCTTTTAAGATGGACCATGTGTCTACGGGGTGTCCAAAAAAACGTCAGGAACCAATGAGAGTAAAACTACATATACTTTATTTTGTATTTATTATTTGAATCATATGCGCTACATGTTCACCCTTAGGCTTTACGCATTTTCCCAGCCACAGTATCAGGTTTTTGCGGATTTTGCTCAACATATTTGGAGCTGCATACATGCTCAACATATTCCCATTGGTTCCTGACTTTTCGGACACCCTGTATAAATACGTTACAAAACACACCAATATGCTCCTGTGATACTTTTGACCCATGAAGATTCCTTGAAACCAAAAAAAAATTTTTTGTACCACTGCAAAAACGACGCAACTGGCGATCATTACACAAGCTGACATGAGCACGTGGTTCATTTTGGGCTGGAAAATGGAGTTTCTGTTCTGTTTAACTGCAACTGTATCATTGACAGGTGTATTTAATGGATCTTTAGTATCATAAGGATTTATTTTTACCATTTACAGCCATGTTTCCAAAGGCTTTAATGCTATATGGAGTAAAGATGGTTTAAGATTATAGCAGTATGGTAAATTTAGTGTTGCTTATAGCTCGATTGACTTGAAAAGATACCATGTATTATCATTATCCTAATTTTCTCTCCTTAATTTAAACTAAAGACTCTGTTGCCATTCCATATAATGATCAAATGCTTAAAATCATGTTTATTTTAAGTTAATTAAGCCATCTTAGGAGCATTGAAACCCCAATGGTCAGAATGATTTTCAGTGCTTGGCATTATGGTTGTTATTACTGCGTGAATCACTCAGTAAAACTGCAATGCATATGTAATAAAAGACAGATATCGAACAGAACATGGTTTGTTCCTCTTATGCCACGGGAGTTTTTCAACAATTACACATTTTTTTATTTCACAATGACTCGTCATACTTTTCATCCATTTATAGTTACTTTTAATGTTGTAGAGCGTTCAGGAAACAAGTTCGTTCCTGCTATCACTTATGTTATAGCAGCTATAAATGTCGTTTCCCAAAATGTTCTTTCCCAACTCCTGAATTTTCCTGTGTCAGAAAACATAAAGAAACAGCTTCACTTCTGAATATTACAAAAGCACTCACACTGGAGACTCCTTCAGTAAATGTTAAAATAAATGCTTAAGCATATGAAGGATTATGCATTTAGTATTATGTGCACATACATTATGCTATACAAGTCCCTGTATATGTTGTTACTATAGCAACAGTAACACATGACAGTCTACTTGCAGTCAGAAATATTGTCACAGCTGATGTTATAAAAAATGAATCCACACCTTCTGACCAATCAGAATGGAGCTTTTTATAATTTCTAGTATTTCCGTCTGTTCAACAAGCAAACATCATATATATATATATATATATATAAATAATATTCACTGCATTTTCAGTATCAGTTAAATCAGGAATTATAAATGGATTTGTGGTTGCACATCTAATGGACTAAGTGCTATTGGCAACGTAATTGAAGACAGTTTATGTTACAAATCATATCAATATCTGCAAATCTCCTTCTCTGTTCTGTCAGGATCATGTGTATGTATATGGAGTATTATTATTATTATTATTATTATTATTATTGTTATTATTATTGTTCACACTAAGAATTATTATCGTGTTTAAATTTGGATGTAGTGTAATGTGCAGCCGTCTGAATGACAGGTCTGTCCGAGGAGCCATTGATAACATCGTAAGCGGAGCAGGTGAATCACTCGCTTTGTTCAGATTAGGGAAACAGAAGACAGGTGATTCATTCATCCGTTCATCTGCCGATGCCGTGAGGGCTTGAGGTTAGAGCGAGACAGGTCCAGGTGAGTCATCGCTGTGTTCAGGTGAGTCATGCAGTGGTAAACTGCTGAGCATTAAAGTCAGACGCAAGGAGTGTTGATTAATTACGTAAGTGACTTGGGAGGGGAAAAAAAATGCTGCAGTCTTTCGTACGCGATGCAGAAGAAGCGACCTGTCGGAGAGTTTCAACCTCGGTATGGTCAATAAAGAACACTGCTATTGATTTATATTTACTTTCCCAAAGTTTCATCTCTTTTACTATATATATATATATATGTATATATAAAATTTCATTATAATAATTTGGTGATATTTTATATGAATGCTAATCAACCACTAGTAGGTTATTATTTTATTTTTTATTGTTTATAAATGTTGCATGTTGCAAAGAGAACGACATCAGTCCTGAATTCACTCATAATTCTGTGATACGTGAATGCAAAAAAAATCTTTGGAAATATAACTAGAAATAATATTTATTATTCTATTGTGTATTTACATATATATATATATATATATATATATATATATGTGTGTGTGTGTGTGTGTGTATACACACACATAGTTTCATTGCCCACTGGCTTTATTTGTTTGTTTGTTTATTTTGGTTGTTGTTTTTTAAATTTTTTTATTTTGGTGCTTTGAGTATTTGAGTATTTTTCTTTAAGAACAACGATTTCAATGATTTTCATTCTGCTAAAATAATTATTTTCCCCGGAACACATATCACAGAGCGCCAAGAATCTTCAGGGCCGACGCTGATGCACATGTTAGTCTTTGTAGCAGCACAGGTACTTTTGGGTGCCACTCTGTTTGGCGATACATTCGGTGTAATAATGATTGATAATTATTCGGTATCGGTCAGTATTCGTCTCAGAGGTCAGACCGAGCAAGCTGTTCGTGCCAGTTATGTAATGTTAAAGGTGCTATTCGAGATATGTGTTATTCAACCCACAACCTTGTCTCATCATCGCAGCAGGCGCATGGCCTAATCAACTCCGATGTGTGATCTGACAAACTGTTCTCAGTGTGTAATCCGCATGTTCTTTCTCACACTGTCTCCTACACACTCGCTTGCATTTTGTGTGTGTGTGTATGTGTCCATGCCAGTGCCTGTGTGTGGGTGAATTTAATTCATCCAAAACCTCCTCTACATGTGATTTTTACACTGACACGTGAAAACCACAAACATGTAAAAAGTGGGTTAACTTTTTTGAAAGACATTTAAACCTTCAGTTTGCTTCCTGTCTTACTTCCTGGTTCCTGTCATTTATTTTGTGTGTGTGTGTGTTTTTTTTTAGCTGTTCTTGTTTGCTCCTGCATTCTCTTGTACGATTCATGAATTTCCATCACCCAAGTTCACTTCTAATGCTGAAGAACACAGTATTAGTGTATTCTAATACAGAATGTAACAAAATAATAAAAATACCTGACAATATGGATGATGCATTGATTGATCATTTATTGGGCCGTATTCAGAGTCGAGTTTTGTTCACCCAGTGTGGATTTAATACTGAAATTTTCCACTTTCCACATCGGTATTTCCATCGAAGTTTCACTAAAAGGTTTTTTGAGGACATTGGAGTAGAGTTATCTTAGTTGGAGACATTGATTAATTGGAGGACTGAAATTTTTATGGACAAAATTATGAACTACATGTGAGTGAGCTATAATCATAGCAAATGTTCTCTGTTTATTTTTTAATGGCAAATTAACAAAACCTTGCCATTATTTTTATTAATTTGTCAGAATAATAAAATTAATTTAATTTGTCAGAATTAATTAATTAGAATAGTGAATTAAAAGTGTGATAAAATAGCTTACACCTCTCACACATTACAGTTTCATGACCTTGATTTAGATAAGATTTGCTTATTTAACTTCCTTTTTGTTTTCGTACAAACAGTGCTTAATATGGAAGTTAGCTAGCACTAAAAGCAAATCCACAGGTCCTCTCAAATTCTTACAGGAGTGTTCTCCATTTTCCTTAATTTTTTATTCATTTATTTTAATTTACAAAGCAACATAATGTTCTACTTCACATCTTTCCTGTTTACTGTGTCACTGTCCTGAACACACCCCATACATCAGTGTCTGCACCCGTCCCTTGTCATGGTCCATCAATTTTCTCCTATTGCTCTATAAATAAGAGAAATAATAAATAGTATGTCTCTCTGTTTGTCTGGTCTCTCTGCTTTCTTGTTACAGTATCTGGGCTGCATAGAAGTGCTTCGGTCCATGAGATCCCTCGACTTCACCACAAGATCCCAAATAACAAGGTACAACTCCTCCACCATCAGCCCACGACCATCTCGCTCCCTCTGTATCTAACACACTCTTACTCATAACTCGGACACCCGCGGTCCATTTACAGAACTCTGTCAACAACCGTAAAAGATTCAAGAAAAGAAACCATTCTTTCTGATTTGCATATGGCAAGAGTAGGATGAAAATCAGTGTTATGGGAAGTTTTGTAAATCTGGTGGGAATTTTTAGTTTGGTTTGGCAGCAGAAATATTTACACATAACTTTACTAAAACACTGATTCATGAGGTTCAGTATTTGCTTGTTACTTGAGCACAAGGCTCACTTTAAAATCCTGTTTTGCATTGAACCCCACTTCCTTCTGTTCAGATTTATGAAACAGGAGATAAAGAATGTGACTCCAACTCATCCATGTGTGCATATGAGTCACTGCGTAACGTTGGTTAGGAGAAGGCCGGACTTCTCCCAGCGGACACTGCTGATTTATCGAACACTCTGTGTGTGGGAGAGAGAGCGAGAGAGAGAGAGAGAGAGGGAGAGAGAGAGAGAGATGGCATGTCACATCCACTTTTCCACCTGACTTCCTGTTCCCCACTAAGCTTGCATTCACACACACACAAAACACACATGTTCATTCTCTCCATTCAGCACACTTGGAGATGAAGCACTATTTATAGAGTTTTTTTTAAAGCCTAAATCAAAGCCCAGAATAATAATGAATGTGTCTCTTGTTCTGTATGATTTCAACAGAGATTAAGGAGGAAATCGTTCCAACGTTTCTTTCTCAGAGAAGGCCGGTTTACTGCAGCTGTTCACTGCAGGGAGCAAGCGCGAGCTTTATTTAGGGCAAACCGAGAATCGTAGCCATTGCATGGGTCAAATCACAGGCAGACCGAGTTAACATAGAGCACTCCATAATCAACGATATAACACAAGTGGGAGTCAAAGCAAGAATACACAAGAAACAGGATGCTGGGAAACCAGGCTCAGGAATGCACAATGCAGTCGACAAGACTTTGCACAGACACACCAGGGTATAAGCAGCCAAACTAATCAAGCGCTAACACCAAACTGGCGAAGACAGTAAGTAAGCAGGACCAAAACCAAAGCGAAGGCACGTGGTGATCATCGTCACAATGCGAAAACCAGTTGCATGCCACTGCGGCTGGACGTTGGTAAACAGTAAAAGAATGAGCTAGCTAAGCGTGATTTCCTCAGAGTGATGATCACGCTTTGATCGAGTTGTTGGCTAGCTATTAAAGCCCTGTCAGTTCTCTTTTAATTAATTAAATAAATAATGACATAATTATTAAATTAATTAAATAACGCCTGTCAAATTGTATGCCACGCTCCTGTGCCGAAAGTCAGGATGAAATCTTTAAATGTGAGGTTCTTCCTTTTCACCAGACTCCATAGTTAAGATCCAAACAAATGAGAAACATTTCAGTTCAGGAAAGTCTGTAGTTTTTAGAGTTATATAGAGTAGAAAATGTCAATTTCACCATGTGAAGGGTTTTCCCAGGCCATCACACCCATTGTAAAGGTCAATACAGGTACTTATAGAGTGGCAAATCTGACTGTAATTAAATACCTTTTGAGAAATTACCAAATTTGTTAACATTGGTGAAACTAAACAGGGTAGACTAAAGATTTAGCTTCTTTAATATTTTATTCTCATGCAGAATGTTAGCATAGATTAAATTAAGCATGAAAGTTTAGGTTTCCTGCCATTTCATTAGGCTAGGCTGACACTCGACTTTATCTCGAATTAGCTTTGTATTTTAAGAGCTCATTCTGTATAAAGGTTGACATGGTAATGTACAGAAAATTGGTCACAGATGCTGGTTCTAACATGCACAACTCTAGACTCATGTATATGTGTAAGGGTCCACAAACAGTGATGGTGGATCTATGGCCAAAAAAAAAAAAAAAAAAAAACATTTACTTCTTATTTGCTGTCCAAAGTAGTTTCTTGTTTGCTGTCCCTGGTCCTGAACATAAATTGTGTTGTTAGAGACAGTTCCCTGGCATCGCTCCTGTAATCAGCAACCTTCTATGGCCAAAAACATGGAAAAAGGTATTTTATTTAATCCGTGAATAATTGAAGTATTTAATGAATGTCTGATGACAGCATCCATACTTTTACATCATTGCTGTTGATTTTTCTTTTGTGTTATTTTATGTGTATTTATATTAAAGTTTAGATTTAGACAGAGACAAAACTCAAACTTTCTGTTTGTCTGTCTGTCTGCCTCTCTGTCTCTCTCTCTCTCTCTCTTTCTCTGTCTCTGTCTCTCTCTCTCTCTCTCTCTGTCTCTTCCTCCAGGGAGGCCATCAGTTTGGTGTGTGAGGCAGTACCTGGCACCAAAGGAGCACTGCGCAAGAAAAAGGTAAGATGGAGAGAGAAGGAACAAATGAAGAGAACTAAATGAAGAGTGAGACAAGCAGGGATGCAGAAATAGAAACAAGACAGACAGAGAGCATCCTTCTACTGTACAAATGAGCGGGGAAGGGAAAGATGGTGAGAAAGTGTTCCATGTGGAGTAAAGAGAAAGAGGCCAAGGAAAATACAATGCAAGTGAAAAAGAAGAAAAAGGTTCGAAAGAGAGATAGAGGGGGAAAGCCAGAGGAAGAGAGCGGGATTATAAGAGAAGGAGAGATGTGGTGCGGTTCAGTGTGTGTGGGTGGACACACAGCCCACGATACACACTGTTAGAACTGTGACTCATTTTGTGCTGAGGATCTGCAATCAGTTCAGCTAGGCTTGCTTGAGTGTGTGTGCGCTCTAGTCAAAGGTTTGTACACGCCTAATTTGAATGAATGATCTTCAAGACATTTTAATCTAAAGGCTTATGGTTGAATTTGGTTTCTAAGACAAATGTAAATCATAACTTAAAGGTTAGTGATAGTTGGAGTAATGACAGGATCATAAACTGGATGAATGAATTGAATTACAGCTCACTCTCTCCATCCTCTTCTCTTAAGCCCCCCTCGAAAGCTCTTTCTAATATTTTGGGGAAAAGTAACCTGCAGTTTGCTGGCATGAGTATCAACCTGAACATCTCAATCAGCAGCTTAAACCTAATGACCCCCGACTCCAAACAGGTACACGCCACATATTCACACTTGGCTAAATTAAACACTGTTCATTTTTTTTTTTTTTTTTTTAATTAATTTATTTTTTTAAATTAAACTACATCACTATAACCATTCCTATACTCATGATCAAAGTTGCAATGGATCATATTAATGTTTAATTTGTAATAGGGAACACACATTATCTCTAAAGCAATTTATATATGCAGGACACACACACACACACACATTTTGTGCTTTATTGACAGCAGGAAGTTGCATGATGGTCTGAAAATCAATGATTCTCTTTCCTGTCTGCTCCGGTAGATAATAGCCAATCACCATATGCAGTCGATATCCTTCGCCTCCGGTGGAGATCCGGTAAGGAATCTCTATAACACATCTACATTTTGTCTGCTAATAGAGAATCAATATCTACAGTGTTCCGTTGTGTAAGTCACATTAATATGATGGAAATTTATTTTATATAAATGTTTGTAAATGGTATTTCAGGAACACTGATTGGTAAGTTACAGTTTAGGTTTCGTGTCGTTAGTGTTACCATGGCTCATATGGAGTAATTCTTCCGTCAAAAATTAATTGTACATATAATCGCAAATTTCAAACTTGGAATTTCGTAATCTGAGCCCATGATCGTGACCCACATTTTGTGAGGCCAGTAACATACTACAGTATCCTAATTTACGTCTTCTCAATATTTATGCTGAAATTCTTATTCACAAATTACACAGCTACCTGTACCACTTTTATGCTACTTTTATTTATGAATCACTAGTTCGTGATTACAACTTGAGTTTTTGGACTGAAACAAGTCACATATTGCAACGTTTGAAGGACGTCATTTAAATGCACAACTCTAGAGATACATTTTGGCTACAAATTCTCAAAAACAACCCATTCTCAGGAAAAAAATGTTCGCGTGCAACTTATCTGCAGCGCCTTCTATATATCAGCATTCTGGCACAAGCATATATTACATAGCACCGTATCAAACTTTCACTTGAATGCTCTGTATGTCATGTTCTGCATCGACATAATTTAACCAAGCCCACCTCTACCACTAAGCTATTTGAATAAGATTTAAAGTGTCTGTATTCTCAGTAGCCTAAAGAATTTACAGCCTAAAAACCATCCGGACGTTGAAAATACCTGCGTTACCGTACCGCATTGCCCCGTGACTTGCAACCCTGATTGTGTTTGCAGATAAGAGGAGAATCGAAGCTTATTTTATGAGCTTGGTAAGTCTAATTATATGTTGTGAAAACTGGTAACAGAAGTAAAATTATTTATTACTTATTATTTTTTATTTATTTATCTATCAGTCTTGTTCAAATAGCGTAGTGGTAGAGGTGGGTCCGTGAAGGTCTGCTGTGTTGCTGTGCAACGCGTGCTTGTGCCAGATATTCAACATATACAAGGCGCTGCAAAGTCGCATGCGAATGTTTCGTCTGTGAGACTGGCCTGGCCAAAACACATAAAAATGTTACTCAGCGAACCCATAACGTGGGCCGTATAGTAGGAGGAAGTAAGACAAAATAAAATGTAACTAGAAATGGATAAAATGTATGACGTGTCATTCTTTAATAAATAAAATAGTAATCATAATAAACGAAACACTACTTTGGGATGCTGTTAGAGAAAAATGATAAACTTTTAGATAAAACTAGATAACACTAACTAGGTAACACTAACTAGGTAACACTAACTCCACTTTGTGTCGGGCTGCATCAGGCCACCCTGATTATTTTCCTATAACGGCACATTCCTTACTTGAAATTCACTTCATAAGTAGTTTTTTGTTTTTTTTTGTCCAATCATCAAACTATGATGCAAATTCTCACTAGCATGGGAACAGAATTTTCTTATAACTTACCGTAAAAACTGTAACAAACAGGCATATTAAAATTTGTCTAGTGCTACAGTATAGAAATTGCAGCATTTTTTGTAGAGGACAAAAATAGTATCTGGAAGTAGTCTGGAAAACACTGTGTGAGTATGTATGCCATGTGGATTCCTATTTCAGAAATGTTATTGGTGGACAGAAATAGTTCATGCTAACTAAATCATATGATACATCGATTTGTTGATATTATTATGTTAAATCAGTTAACATCATTTAACAAGGCCAGTACAGTAAAGCGGCTTTTTTCTAAGTGCGTGTCTTCTGTGCTCTGTTTAAAGGACACGACCGATTTTGTTGCTTACGTAGCAAAAGATCCAGTTAACCGCAGAGGTAAGATTTATCCTTCACGCTTTACTAACTTATCTAAACTATCCAAATAATCTTCTTTCTGAGAATCTCTCACATATATAAGTTCATGTCTTGCTTTGTGACAATGCCTGTTGCTGAAAGTGCTACATACATGAAATTGAATAGAACTGAATCAGTACTTAACCACAGTGTGTATTTAATGGAGATTTTTTTTTTTTTTTAAAGTGCATCAGTAAAAATCACGAGTTGTGTCTGTGCATGTGAGGGATTTGACCTCTTTACAGCTTCTAACACTGCATTCTGAAGCAGAAGGGCATTGATTGATCCTGTGTAGCTGTATTTAGCTTTGTAGGGGGAAAAAATCAATTTATGCTGCGGCCTGTCTTTTTTTTCTCCCCCTTTCCTGTGCGTCTGACCTCTCGTCCGAGCTATAAAACGATCCTCTATACTTTAGAACGCATTTCTGATGACGTCATGGGGAAAGATCCGATAATGAGCGCGGCTGGGGAATGAGTCAGCAAACTGGCTTCCGTTTTGCCTGGCTATGTGCTGATATCCAATCCTGTGTGTGTGTGTGTGTGTGTGTGTGTGTGAGAGAGAGAGAGAGAGAGAGAGCACTAACCTACATTACAGTGTGTGTCTGTATATTTATGACTATGCTTGCTGCTGTGTGTTCATAAAATGACTGATCGTGCGTGTGTGTGTGTGTGTGTGTGTGTGTGTTGCAGCATGTCATATTCTGGAATGTTCCGATGGTCTGGCCCAGGATGTGATCAGTACGATAGGGCAGGCGTTCGACCTGCGCTTCCAGCAGTACCTTCAGTGTCCCTCCAGCAAGCTGTCAGCTATACACGATAGGTAACACACACACACACACACACACACACACACACTTACTTCAGCTCCGTATTCAATCTTGTCACAGAGATCCAGTTTCACATTTATCAGACTAATCAAGCCCAGTCAATTCAAATTATTATTTTTAATAATTATATAATAAATCATGTAATTTCTTTCATTCATATTGCCATTTATACCATTTGCTGAATTATTTGCTTTTTTACTCGTAAATAAAATATTTTAATCCTAAATATTTTATTAATTTTAAAATGTCTGCTGTTTTGCTATTAACATATACTTTGTTTATATTTATTTTATACTAATATATTAACACATTAATATTCATATAGTATTGTACATTTTTGCATGGCTATTTATATGAATATTATATATATATATATACATGGCAAATATAAATGTATTATTTTAAGCTTTTTATTTATCATGTATTTAATGTCGTATATCATTATAGATATACTTTTATACATATTTAGACGGTTTTGTTTTATCGTTGTATTGAATTTATAGGAAAGTACAGCTGCTCACATTGTGATGCCAGATCTGAGTAATGTTTGACAGATCATGGCAAACTTCTTAATGTAACTCTCTCTCTCTCTCTCTCTCTCTCTCTCGCTCTCTCGCTCTCTCTGTCTTTTAGGGTACTGAGTGTAGAGGAGCCTTCATGGACTGAGGAAGGAGAGGAGCCTCCTGATCACTCATATTATAACAACATCCCTGGCAAGATGCCCCCTCCTGGCGGTTTCATCGACGCACGGCTAACCAATCAGACAGCAGAGAGCAGCCAGGTCTCCTCAGCTAATCTAATCTAATGGCATACATTAATTCTCACAGCATACAATTCATCTTGGTTCAGACCACCTTAGTAATATAATACTTAATACAGTGCTTACTTATTACTTACGTATTACTTATTAATTACTTATTACTTCGGTAACGAAGCCAGTTTAGATGGACAGTCATATTTATTTGTTTTGGCTTTACGCTCTGCACTGAATTGGTTGAACCATAAAAGAATCATGGCCTTGTGTGTAAACAAAGTAAGCGTAGTATAACTCTTAAATCATTACCTATGTTGATTTAATTGCAATCGTTTGTAAGCGATGACTCGAAAAACTACGATGTCTGAAAATGATCACCAGACATGATCACCAGACATCACCAATCATCTTCCCTGGTTATGCTCTTTAAAACCTGTAGCACAGCTCTTTTCATTCCCTTCTTATTTCAGGCTTTGTAGTCTTCGCTAATAATTGATATTTTTGGTCCACTATCCAGTTTTTGTCCATTAAAAACTGCAGTACTTTAGTATCTTTAGGATCATCCTGCCATGTGAAGCTCCGTCCACTGAATTGTAAAATAATCAAATTTACACAATTTCCCTCTTATTGCAAATGTCACTGATTCGCCGAGACTTGTGTCTGAAGTAGAGACGTGTGCAATTTTTATATCCTAATCCCACCCACTCCTACAGAAAGTCTGCCTGCTTCAGCAGTTATTGTTTTCACCTCTCCGCAATATTTCCCGAAGAGCTTAGTTGATTTGATTTCTCAAAATGCTAGCAAATTAGTCATTTAAACCAGGATAATGCAGTTACCGATGATGAATGAATGTTGGTAAATGGTCAAAAGAATATAAATCATAATCAACTTATACTATCCTGTCTAACACAATGAGTGCTACTAAAGCTGGTCGGATGTTATTTCATTGTTTGTAAGCCACATTTTTCGCTATAGGACACGCGGGCATGTGTATGCTGGGTTGACCCAGAGGCAAATTATTGCTGACATCACAGTCGAGTCCACTTGGACACTTATTTTTAGCCTTGTTTGGAGGACAACGATAATTGATCTTGAGACACTTAGGGGAAAAGAAAAATACACTTCCATGGAGATAGAAGCAGCCTCAGAGTATGAGCGCTAATCAAAAAAACCTGATCCCAGGTCTGCACTCTGCTTTGTCCACTTCACATACATCCTGTGTGTGATGATGCGATGACTCTGGCTTATGTAAGGTCTTATTTGCAGTAGATTAGTGTTGCAGCCTGGGGTTGCAGTGATGCGGAGTGGCTGTTTTATTACTGGCGATGACTCATATTCTCTCCCTCTCTCTGTCGCTCTCTCCCTCTCTCTCTCTCCCTCTCTTTCTCTCTCTCTCGGCTGGCTCTCGTTTGTCGCAGGGGGCCGGAGTAGACCAGACGTACTATCAAGGCAGGCCTATACTTGTCCAACAAGGTGAGGAGCTTCTCCTTCATCTATCTTTGTCCTCTCTCTCTCTCTCTCTCTCTCTCTCTCTCTCACTCACTCTATCACATTCTGATGGGATTTTAATTCATCCACAAAGGTCCATATTGTGACCATGTTCTGATTTAATCAGCTATTTAATCTGTTGTATATACATATGTTTTCATTTATTGACCTCTTTTTCCTTTTTTCTTGGATGTTCACTTTCAGGATCTTGTGACATATACAGTTTGCCCGAGGTCAAAGGTCAGAGTCCTAAGCTGGGCGAGGTTCCTACATACGTGAACACGCAGCACATCGATCCACAGGTGCTGGCGGCGCTGCAGGGGGAAACAGAGGCAGTGTGTGAGCCATGTGGGGGCGCCATAGCCAAAGACAGCCCGAGGAAAGACCTCTTCGACATGAGTAAGGCTTTTATACATCTTCAGAACGGACCTGCTTTGATCAGATCCATCTGTTATCCATCAAAAATAAATTTGAGGCTGTTGGATCTTAACCCCAATACACAGGATACACAGGAGATAACAACACATCCTGAAGTGTTTTATTCCTCTCATACAGCAGCAGTTTGACAACACGGACAACTGTTTGTTTATTAAAGAACGAAACATCATAGTTTTTATCCATTCAGTTACATTTAATGTTGTGGAATGTCTCTGAAACAAGTTCCCTCACCAGTGTCTCTTTTTTTTTTCTCTTCCTTTCTCTCGAAGATAATAAGATAAATAAATGTCATGCGAGCGAGACACCGCAAAGCGTGTACTCCTCTGTCCTGAAGACTTTCCAGGGCAGAAAACTTACTGACTGTAAAAGGGCTGACACTGGAGACTCCTTTAATCAATCTGTAATCATTCACCATGTTTTTTTTTTGTTCTAATATGAAGCCGGCATGCAACATTATAGGTTTCAAATTAAGAAATTTTTTTTTTTTCCTGTGTGTGCACAGTGATGTTCAGAGTGATATACAGGATGCTCAGAGGAAAAATTACTACAAATAAATACAGAAGTTACAGTATATTATTTATTAGTTAGGAACATATCTTTCCTAGAATATCCCAAAATATTAAAATACAAAAAAAATTCAAAAAAATAAAAATAAAAATAGACTTTCAATAAACAAAATGAGGAGTGTTGAATGAAATAGAACAGGTGGTTCCAAGGTTTAACCATATTGTAAATTGAAAGTGAGATTTATTGGTTTGCATCGCTCCTCTGTCTGCACAGAGCCGTTTGAAGAGGCGATCGTGACTCAGTCCCCGTCATCGTCAGTGTCTGTGTTGAATAAGGCATCGTCGGTGGATAACTGCAGCCCCGTGCTGACGCGCTCGGCCCTGCGCTCCCTCCCCGAGCTCGAGCAGCAGAGCTGGTACCACGGAGAGATGAGCCGCCACAACGCCGAGAAACTCCTGCGCAACGACGGAGACTTCCTGGTGCGCAAAAGCACTACCAACCCGGGCTCGTACGTGCTGACGGGCATGCACAACGGCCTCGCCAAACATCTGCTGCTCGTCGATCCAGAGGGCACGGTGAGCATCAAAGAAACTTTCTTCAATTATTTTTTCATATTTATCATTATAGAAATTGAGCATCGATTTTCAGTTGTAGTATTGCTCCACAGAATTTACTGCAATTCTCAAAGAAGTGTCTGAACATTTTTTAAATTCGTGACTCGTCACAAATGAATCTTTATCTTCAAAAGGTACGAACTAAAGATCACATATTTGAAAGCATCAGCCACCTGATTGGCCATCACCGCGACAACAACCTGCCAATCGTCTCGGCGGGAAGCGAACTGTGCTTGAAGCAGCCCGTCGAAAGAAAACAGTGACGACATCCCTCCGTAAAAACGAATAAATAAACAACCTGCACAGGGGGAACAGGGTCAACCCTGAAACCTGATACTTGAAGACGAATATGAATATCGAGTGTGTGAAGACGACGGTGGACGTAGTCGGTTTTACAGCGACGTCATTTGTACGATCGCTTTTGGACTACGTAAAAGAGATCCGCGCGTATAAAGACGACGCCTGATTTATAGAACTGTTCTAATTATTTTGTTGTGATGACTGAAATTCTATATTTTTTGAGAAGACATGGGTGCATTTGGGCTTATCGGCGTTTTAAACTCAAAAGGCAAAATATTTGGATGACTGCGAACTCTACGGGAGATAAGATAAAAAAAAAAAAAAGTATTTTAGAATAACCTGAAAAAGTTTTAGTTTTATCTATCAAGCACAACCGGATTTACATGTTCGTTGGTAAGAGTTAGACGAGATACAAATATTTGAGGAAAAAAAAAAAAGTTGTTTATATTGAACTATTTTAGAAATCGTTCTTTAACTGCAGCTAGTGCCAGTGACAGGTCGTTTGATCCTATCAAATCACTGTTGGGTCTGCGTTTATGGAGGAAGATACCAGTGTATTTGCTTAAACCGTAGACACACACAAACACAGACAGACACACACATACACACACACACACACACAGCTTTAAAGTACTGACACTTTTCTATGATGTTGAATCCTGTGGCAGCGCACTCGCATGACTTGAAAAAAAGTTAATTGTTCTCGTGGTCATCGTTTGTAGCCCTCAAAGCCCACTGACAGGTGCTTGTGTATGCTGACGATGTACAATATTTATGCTTTTATTCCGAATATTAATGACTGAATTTGGTTCCTTCTTTAAACTTGTAAAAAGGTGTGTAGTTAATTATGTTCAGGGCTTCTTTTATACCATGGATGTTTCTATCATTTTACGGCTTTTCACGGCTTGATTGTGGGCTTTAAAAACACACACACACACACACACACACACACACAGGTTGATATCATTTTAAATTATATAATGGATAGCACAAACAATGCATAAATCCAGATTTATTAAGGTAATTAGTGCATATTAACATTGTTAGCAATTTTAGTAACATGATCAATGATTGGGTAATTAATTTGTCAGCATCCAATCACAGATTGATATTTATTTATTTATTTATTTATTTACTTTTAAGCAAGCTAAGAAACTCATGTGCATGCCAATGGCTTTAGTGAATCAGGTGCTTAGATTGTCCCTCGCCAACACGGTTTTATGCACCAACACCAGATGTTAGATTTTTTTTTTTTTTTTTTTTCCTTTTCATAAGTGTGCATCCTCATTTTGAAGGAAAAACTAACCACAGTACATGACAAGTCTTTCCAAAGTAACTCACACGTAAAGCGCACACCGGTTTCAGTTCTGCATTCTTGTTCAGATGGCCGCCGGAGAGCGTTTCACAATATATGAAACTAATCATTCACCTATGCAATTACACTTGTAAGTTCATTATATAAAAAAGAGCAGATATGTAGAATTAGGAACATCTTATTAATCCTGGAGACATGCTTAGAAATTTGTGTAATAATAATTTACATTTATCAATCTTACAATTAAGATAGTAGGCTGCATTACCAAGTAGTGAATGTATTTATACTCCAGTACTAGTACTTGCATAGGCAAAAATGGTTATTTTCATATACGTTGGAGTAGATTAAAAAAAAGCAAGATTGTTCTTTTTGGATATTGTGATCATTTCTTAATCACACACTGGACACCTAATATTGATGTATTGATATATTTTTCACATAAAATACACAAAAACACCAGTAATGACGACTGAAAGTAACTGAGGTTGAATTTCTGAATGTGTGGCTTCACTGTACAGAGGATGGTTTGAAAAGGTTTAAAATGATCTGTTTTCACATTTGATTGATAAAAAGAGTGAATTTCTGGCCTCAACAGTAATTTATTATTGTAGTTATTCCTCCACCACTCCGTCCGTGAAAGCACTACAGTTCACACCGCACTGTACTGTGTAAACTCTCATACACATAAAAGTAAAGCAGTTCCAAAACCTTTTACAAATACAAGTGTAAGATGCATATATGCAGTCTCAAGGCATGTTCTACAAATAGAGGCAAAATAACGTGTCCAAGTAGCACAAAATGCATACAATAAAATATACAATATTTTTTCTAATGTAATGCACAAATACAATGAGAACCATTCATGTATGTACTTTACAACCTGAATATAGCCTTTGCTTTTAATTTATAACCAGTTTATTTGTAGAATTGTGACTATTTGAGGATGCATATTTGTGCACTTGTAAAATGTTTGGATACTGTTTTATTTTCATATATGCATACACTTAATTCTTTACTCACAAATACACTATATGGCCAAAAGAATGTGGACACCTGACCATCACACCTATATGTGCTTGTTGAACATCCCATTCAATATTTAGTCCCTGCTTTGCTGTTGTAATGAGCTCCACTCTTCTGGGAAGGCTTTCCACTAGATGTTGGAGCGTGGCTGTGGGGATTTGTGTTCATTCAGCT
>CM075017.1:21783314-21815196 GCA_037576675.1 Pangasius sanitwongsei | reverse complement strand
TGTTCCAGTTCATCCCAAAGGTGTTCAGTGGGGTTGAGGTCAGGGCTCTGTGCAGGACACTCGAGTTCTTCCACTACCACTCTAAATCTATAAAGTAATACAGAAGCAAATTTGCATTTTGGGTCTCCTACATGGAGACACAAAAAAGCATAGTGGATTTGAATTGCATATGTAATACAACTCCACATACTAAGGGTCTAAAAAGCTGAACTAGTTTTGTATTAGTAAAAAACCTGGCAATACTGCTTCCCTTTAAATCTAGTTCATTTGTAATGAAATCACTTTTATTATTATTATTTTTTTTACATAGTTTTCTCCATAGTAAGACATACACAATTCTACCTAACACTCTTAAAGTCACCCTAAACCTTATTCAACCTTTTGCTGAATTCTTGTGTTATTGTGTCATAAAATGTAAGAGACTATTATGTTCCAGTATGTTCATCGCAGACCATGTTTCCCAGTGGTGTGGTGTGACGTGGCCCGAAGTTGATGATTATTCTGTAACAGCATGCCCTGAAGTTTTTTTTAATCCTCCACAGCAAAGTTCAAACCAATGTTTACAGAATTATTAACCGGGGGATTATGAGTTATCATTATTCTGTATGACTGTTGGCAATAAAATGGTGACTGTGTGCTGGTCTGACAAGTTGAGGGGGAAATATAATGCAACTAACAACTTAAAAGCAGTCAGTACGACTCTCGCAGTTTTTGGTATAATAATGCATGACTTGAGTGCTCTGTGTTATCGAATTCCACAGTTCGATTTGCTGATTTTTACATCACGCCAATTTCTTTGCCACAATGTATAATGAAAGATCAACATCAGAGATGATATTCCCAATCAAGCCCCATTCTTTACAAACTGGTGCGTTTATGCATGTTCTTATAAACCATGAAGAGGGTGTGCTGTTATAGGAAAATAATCAACAACAGGGTGGTGTGATGGTGTATCTTGAGTGGAAAAAACAGCTTCAGTGCTATAACACAAGTTCAGTTCCCTTGACTAGGTTCTACAAGAATGTTCAGCAACCTGAAAGACTGAAGCCTTCAGACATGTTACCTGAACTTCATGTTTAGCTCCAGCAGAGGGAGCCACCTGTGTGTGTGTTGGGATGACTGAAGTATCTTGGGTAACAAGGATATGACATATATACCTGTGTGTGTGTGTGTGTGTGTGTGTGTGTGTGTGTGTGTGTGGTGGAGACTTCTGGGATATTCCATGCGAAGAAGACACAGCACACTGTAAACATTTTTTTTCTACTTCAGAACCCAAACTTAGCTTGATTTAATGCACTAGATTTATTTAAAACCAGAGTACAATCAAAACTCTACAGCTTAGTGTTTTATAAAGTTTGAGAATATCATTTTCAAAAAGTCTTTTCATGCACTGATACCTCACATCCGAACATAACTCAAACGAGTCACGATTGTAAAGTCGCATAGTTGTAATAGAAGCATAACATCATACTCACATTGAACAGTAATATTAATGCACTAATTGTGGTCAGAAATGATTTGTTCTTTAGAGTGACTTCTGAAATCAGAAACAGAACATCTCACAGGCACCTGGGCTGTTTGGTTTGGTGAAAAACATGCAAAGAATAAAACACTTGGGTTCGTGCAGTTATAGGAAAGTAATCAGTGATGGAGGTGGATTTACTGTTACCACCCTGAAGTGTTTTATTCCTTTTATACCACAGCAATTTGTCAATGATCGCATTTTTTTAAAATTAATTAAAATGTTACATCATATTTTCTATTTGTTCATAGTTGCATTTAAAATTAATTTACCAAACAGTTGTTGGCTGTTTTTTTCTCCCTCTTTTGAAGTTAATAAGACAAAAATATATCTTTGATTACAGAGAAATCGCAAATCCCTCCATCCTGAAGACTTTCCCATGTCTGAAAATGTTAAGTCACAGCTTTACTTCCGACTGTTACAAAGCATTGACTTCTTCCAAAACTGCTATAGAAAACATCACCATTATCGATTATACACTTTTTAAAAATCTGTTGTTAATATAGAAATGATAACCTATTAGAACAGGTGCAGAATCAGGAATTCGACATCACTGTGGTATAAGTAGAATTCATTGTGGTGAATTGGTGAAGCCAGGTGTAAGGTAAGTACAATTTGGATTATCTGACATTAAAAGTTGCTACTTTCTAGGGTCTACCTCTGTATCTGCTACATGGATTCAGTCATTAATGTACAACTAAGTTCATTGAGTTTAAGCTGCTGGTTCCTTTGCTGAAATATAGACCAAATGGCATGACAAAGAAGGGAAATTGAGGCAGCCTAGTCCTTTTTTTCCACCACCATCTGGAATTCTTTGTCAGCCCTCTTATGCTGAAAAAGACTAATCATGGGCAAAGAAATTACAACATGCAAGAGCAGTTTTTATAACAAGCAAAAAAAAGGATGGTTAAAAGACTTGGTCGAAATTTCCATTCCAGTTTAAAATATCATGGTTTCTTGCTCCAAATGTTTCCTCAGTCTTGGCAGGAAAGATCAGGAAAGGTCGGTGTTTAAGTTCAGAATAGGCTTGGGTTTGGAGAATCTGACAGACTGTAGATTGATTTTAGTCACAAAAACAAGTTATACATTGGCAGTTTGATGTGCTTTAAGAATACTGGTGTTTATATGGTATTCATTAAGCATGGAAGAATAAGACTGATTGAATGTATGTTTTTGTGCATAGACCAACCAGGAATGAAATTCTCTGCTTCCAAGGGTCTGACATTAGCTGCCTGATCCACTCTGTGACATAAGCCAAAGAGAAAAACTCCATCTTCTGCTGGACCTTCTGAAGATAAACCCAACATTCATGGCTATATACTAGCCTTAAATGGATCTTTGAGGGTTACGCCTCATTCCAGGAGTCTGGGCTCTCTATGATGGCTGAGTGACAGTGTTCTCTTGTTTCTCCTGATCTTCAACTGGTTTCTGACTCTGGCTAGAGCTCTTACTCCTGCTGCCTTCTCCATTCGCTTTGCCGCCAACCATACATGGTGTCACTAAACATCCACACAGCACCCCGAAAAACGCCCGTCGCATCTCCCTGCTCGCCAGAGTGTAGATCACCGGGTTCAAAGCCGAGTTCATCATGGCCAGAGCAATAAACCAGTCGGCTTTGAGCAGGATAGGGCATTGCCTTGGCTTGCAGGCCACATCAGTAAGCAGGAGGACAAAGATGGGCATCCAGCATGCGATGAAGACCCCGACGACGATGATGACTGTCCGCAGCAGGGCCATGGAGTGCTCGGAGTTGCTGTGCTTCATCACCTTGCGGCTACTGGACTTCACCAGGACGTAAATGCGAGCATACAGTACAGAAATGGTCAGCAGCAAGGCCGTGAAGATGCTGATGCAGAATGCCACGTACTTCTTTGTGTAGAGCGGTAAAATGACTGAGCAATCTGGAAGGTTGCCCAGGCAGTTCCAGCCCAGGATGGGCAGCACTCCGAGAGCCACAGCAATCAGCCAGCACGCCCCTATGAGCAGAAACACTCTGTAGTTCTTAGTAGAGTCATAAGGCCTCATTTTGATCATGGTGAGATGCCTTTCAATGGCAATAGCCATCAGACTAAAGATGGATGCTCCCAACGCTACAAACATACTCCCCTCACGCATGAACCACTCTTCTGTCGAAAGGTGCAGAGTTCTTTCCCCAGACATCAACAGGTTTACAATGTACGCCACACCGGCAAGCAAGTCACACAGCGCAAGATTCCCAATGAAAAAATACATGCGGCTGTGGAATCTGTGGTTTTTCCATATTGCTATCAGCACTATCAAGTTTTCCAGCACTATGAAGCTGCATATAACCAGAAACACCACCTTCTTGGGATCTAAATCAACCCAAGTGGTGTCGTTCCGATTGTCCAGCTTACCTGTGTAATTGTAATGAGTGTATATGTGTGGGTTTGTCATTGCTCCAGCAGGAGGCGGTGCGGTACAGTACAGAAAAGAAGGCACACTTGAGACCGGGTGCCCCTGGTGAGAGAGGTTTCCAGCTGGGTTTGCAGAATGATGGAGGGACTTTGGAGATTCTAGTGAATTCCTTGATCTTAGCAGTCTCTTAGAAGATAAGAGGTTGGTAGAAAATCTTTCCCTGATTGATAGAGAAACACTTTCTTACATGCTTGTAATCAATAAAATGAAGATATACACATTTACAGCTACACTCATAGCTTAAAACATGCTCATGCTTTTCAATACATGGTTAAGACGAATATGTTTAACAACTGCTCCAAAATATTAGGGTATGTACTATAAACTATATATTTTATATATAGTTATATAATATTGTATTTTCCATAGCAGTATGAGCTTGAATCTTGCCCATTGGATGAGGTAGTGAATAATAAAAGAGAGTAGGCAACTCTCTGAGAGTACTTTAAATAGAGTTTTAAATATGCAGTATATTCACAAATTAACAGACTCAAGTCTCGCAACTAAATTCTTTGTACTCTCTTGGAAAAATCACCAGTTTACTGAGCCATCATCTACAGTAGAATTCAGATCAAATGGGTTAATATTGTAGTTTAAAATAGTCTTCCCACACTTACCGTCTAACTTATTATGCTCCAGAAAAATCCCCCGTCTTCTACATATTCCAACAGAGTGTGAAGACTCTTGACTTCATCCTGCTGTGGCGTTTCCTTCAGCTATAAGCAGAACTACTATAAGCAAGGGAAACATCTTCAGTGCACTTGCTTACGCTGCAGAAATAGTGTAATGGTGTTGCCAGGTTTCCATTTACTGACATCAGCATATGCTCATAACCTCAGCATATGTGATGCACTTTCCCTCTTCAGCCTACTTCATGCAGAAGCAGTGAGGAGGTTTAGAACATTACAGCCACATGACCCACTAAAGAGGATGTAACTGGGAGGGACCTGTGAGGAGGGATCTGTAGAGGTTTGATTAGATCCACAATTCTGTGTTTGTGTTGTTTCCCTTGGAGTTTTACGATCCAGCCGAGTGCAAACAGAATCCACACTGAAGCATGCAACGTGCCATTTATCGTTGCTTTTTATATCCTCATATTGTTGTCAGGGAGCAAAAAAAGAGCATGATCGTTTCACGAGGACGTTTAATGAGCATGACTGAGCGTAGGCTACAATCTGTGTGAGGTTAGACTGAGAGAATGAGGGGTCAGTTAACCAATAATGCCTTTACAAAAAAGCATGATGAAAGAAAGGAAATGGAGAGAGGACATAGAAATTCCCCTTTTTATGTTTAAAAAAATGTTTGACTTTTTTAGGCAATAGCAAAGAACACGTACTGTACATTTTATCTTTTAGACGAGAACCATCCAGAGTGGAGATAGAGATGCTTTGTAGCCAATGGGGTGTGCAGTTATGGGAAAATAATCAACAACAGGGTGGTGTGTTATTCCTCTTATACCACAGCAGTAAACCAACGATTACATTTTTAAATTTTATTTTGTTTTATTAAAGAACATTTCATTTTTTTTTATCCATTTATAGTTACGTTCAGTGTTGTGGAACGTCCATGAAAAAGTTCGTTCTTGCTGTCGCTAGAGTATAGGGTTAGAGCAACTATAGTCATCTCCTCACTTTCTCTCAAAGTTATTAAGACAAAAACTGAAGAGTTTCCCGCTGTTACAAAGCACCGACACTGGAGACTCCTTCCATAAATATTAAATAAACATCTCCTTACAGAAAACGTAACAATTATGAGTTTTACTTTTTTAAATAACATCAACATTACAGGTTCCTCTGTATGAGCTGTTACTCTGGAAACAATAACGTATTAAAATGAGGGTATTCATATAAACCTGCAATGGTTGTGTAGCAGAGCTGCTGTTATAGAAAACTAATCAACACCTCTTGACCAATCAGAATTTAAAATTCAGCACTGTGGTATAATATGACTTGAAAAATGCGTTGATACGTGCTGCAAAAGCATGGTCTAGACGTGATCTTTGCTCTGGTCTGTGGTAATGGCAAGAGATCATTTATTTCCCCTTGTGTTTGTGTTTGTGGGTTGCAATGCGTAGGTGTTTGTGTGTACGTGTCTGTGGTAACTGAGAGCTATAAAAGAAGTCAGACTGACTTCAGTAGAAATATTGCAACACACTATCTAATATAACATTTCCTAATGTTATTAGACACTGTCATATCATTCTATACCATTTTGTCGGAATGAACACTTAACTACTAGAAGTAAGAAACAAATCCTTTGTAAAGCTAGTACAGAAATATTGTGTATGTGTGAGGTAGTGCATTTTCAGTTTTGAGCTTTGTGAAGCTAACAGAGGTTAGCTTTGTAAATGGCAGGTCTTTAGGGTAGAGTATGAGTATGGTGGCTCTTTGAGATTAAATGTGGTTATGTTAATATAGAAGTTGAGTCAAATATTCACATTTTAGTACATGTAAATACATTTGAATAGTAATAAGCCTAAGTTTTACATAGTTTACCAGAACTGGACACAGGCTCACCGAACAAGTTGCCTAATCATTTCCCTGATCTTGCTCTGTCCAGTCTGATTCCTGTTCTTGGCTGACAGGACTGGAGCCCGATGTGGTCTTCTGCTGTTGTAGCCCATCCACCTCAGTGTTTGACATGTTGTTCGTTCTGGGATGCTTTCAGTATAAATACGTTTATGTTTTATGTATTTCAGGGTACAGTTTTCCTTTAAGGGCCACTGTTGTATCTTTCAGGGTGATTCACATTCACCTGTCCAGCATTCAGCTATATAAAACTCTAAAGTCAGCTGTGTCTCAGCTAATCTGCAGGTGGCGCTTCGCGGTCATTTCTGACCAATATTTTTATTCTATTTTTTTCCTTTTACTATTATATAACAAACCACAACACAAGCCTGACTTTCTTCATGTTCCACAGTCTAGTCTGTGAAATAATGTCCTGTAATAGTAACGGCTATACAACCTCAGTGGCCAACTATGGTGACCCATACTCGGAATTTGTGCTCTGCATTTAACCCATCCAAGTGCTCACACGCAGTAGTGAACACGCACACCGCAAACACACACCTGGAGCAGTGGGCAGCCTTTTTTTTTTTTTTTTTTTTTTGCTGCGGTGCCCGGGGAGCAGTTGGGGGTTCGGTGCCTTGCTCAAGGGTCTCACCTCAGTCGTGGTATTGAGGTATTGAGGGTGGAAGAGAGCGCTGGTCATTCACTCCCCCCACCTGCAATCCCTGCCGGACCTGAGACTCGAACCCGAGGTGTGAAGAGGTGTAATGATTTATAAACTGAATCAGTGCTACTGTTAGTATTCCTGTCAGTATAAATGCATTATCTGCTAAAAACAATAGACCATTTATTTGTGCTGGCTAAGAAAAAAAAAATGCTTACATGCTATGAGCTTTAATAAATGTGCTTGCTGAGGGAAAATAATGACAGTCTCACTCACTCTCACACACACACACACACACACACTAAAACTCATAACATGAAAATGTATCTGATTGAAATAATTGTATTTGTTATTTTTTTTTAGATTCTTGTTTTGCATCAGATATAATTCTAACCCCTTAAACTTCTGCATTATTAGTTATTTCTTCCTACTAAAAACATATTATTATTATTATTATTATTATTATTAATAATAGAAAATTATGTAATGTAAATATATATGTCTGAACATGTCAAAAAATGATGGAGGTTTTAGGTGTTAAGGATAATCTTATAATATTTCAGGTAGCAATCTGAGATATAATTCAATTCAAATTTGTTCTAAACTAACCATAATTTTTTTCTTAGACAATTCAACTAAACAAAAAATACTTCTGCTGTCAATAACATCGAAAACGTTCCATAAAGATACATTACAATGTCGTGGTGACAAAAATATTTACAGTCTTAGGCCAGGGTTATATCAGACTTTATATCAAAAGGTGTTCTGGTGTATATTTCAGATCTGGGCTGCTTTTAATCCATATGTACAAAAAAAAAATCTCTCTCTCTTTTTCTTTTGGTATACTCAATACAAAGTTGTGACACAATATTGATGTTTCTTAATATGAGGAAGTAAGGGGAATTTGCAGTTGGTGCTTTAAAATTGAATTAAAAACCTTATTTTGGCAGAAGTTAGCATTTTTGAAACGCCGAATTCACTTGAGAACAGCGTTCCACCTTCAAAACACATGCCTAAGCTTAGAACATGAACTGAATTGATTGAGTCCAGATTTGATGGATGTTGACTGGTAAACAAGTGCAATGGTGAAGTCATAATTTGCCAAATATTACAAATTAATTAAGTGCTGACTTAAAAAGCACCAACTGCATCTTTAAGGACTTTATGGTGTCTCAACTTCTCAGTTTGTGCATGTGAAACTAAACCATATTAGCAATCTAGCAAAAAAAACAATTTGTCAAAATGGACTGCTTCCTTCTTTTTTTAAACTGTGGTGTGATTTTTTTTTCTTTTTTAAGAAATGGTGCATCACATCCAGTCAGACTTAATGTTTGTTTGTTTTATTTATTTATAGAGCACAATTAAAACAACGCAAGGTTGACCAATGTGCTGTAAAATAACAACTAAAAAAAGGAGACCAACCTCACAGAAAGAAAGAGAGTAATAAGTAAAACAAACATCATAGAAAAGAACGAGACTCACCTTGTTAGCTCAGTGTGTTGAGCCAAAGGCTAACTCTAATAAATACAATTTCAAATTTCTTTTAAAAGAACCCAATGTCGGTAAAAATCTAAGATATAAAGGCGGCAAGCTATTCCAGCGCTTTGGGGCCACCACTGAGAATGTGACGCCTGGTCGCCACTCAGTTTTAATCCTGTCCTAGGGACATCTAAAATCAGCTAGTTTGATGACCTTAGATTCCCTTGAGGTTTGTGTACATGTAAAAGATCAGTTAAGTAAGAGGGTGCCAGATTGTGTAAGACTTTATATACTAAGATAAGTAATTTAAAATCGACCCTGTAGTGAATTGGAAGCCAATGTAAAGTAGCTAAAATAGGTGTTATATGCTGGTGTTTACACCCATCAGTAATCTAGCAGCAGCATTCTGCACTAGTTGTAAGCGAGATAATGCAAAGTGTTAATGATATGTCAGAAATATTATCCTATAAAAGCATGTCTTGAAGTGCTTAATTCCCTTTATACCACAGCAATCTGCCAAAACTAACATTTTTTTTTAAAATTTATTAAAGAATGACACATCAAAGTTTTTATCCAGTCATAAAAGTTACCACTTCTGTTACTGCATCTATGAAAATCCATTTCCTCAGCAACTTCTCTTTTTCTCTCTTGACATTAATAAGAAAAAAAAGCACAAACTTGTGTGTTGCAGGAAAACCTACAAGTTATAGCTTTATCTCTGACTATTACAAACACCAACCCTGGGGACTCCTTCCATAAATGTTGAAGAAAAGTCTATAACATTTACCATATCAATGATACACATTTTTCTCTGTTAAATAAATTCCATCATTTATTCTGTTATTACAGCTGAGGGTGGCTAGTGGCGCAATGAGTAGTGTTACTGCCTCTCAGCTCCATTTCCCCTGAGCTCCGGTTACTGTCTCACTGTGAAACTCACATTTAATTTTCTGCTAAATCTGTAGTGGTTGTGTTATTATGTGGGTGAATATGTAATTTATTTGCATCCTGATGTTTGTCCCAGTTGCAATAGGCTGTGCAGCTAAGAAACGTTCGGATTTTATACGAGCATGCAGCAGCGAAGGCTATAATTTGCGTGTGTATG
Organism: Pangasius sanitwongsei; assembly: GCA_037576675.1. Lineage (NCBI taxonomy): Eukaryota > Metazoa > Chordata > Actinopteri > Siluriformes > Pangasiidae > Pangasius > Pangasius sanitwongsei. Next base: position 21,805,483 of record CM075017.1, on the reverse strand, counting down.
AGCACATTTGCAGGATAGACTGTGGGTGGTGGGACAGATATTTTAAGCAAACAATTACGCCATCTATACATTAGTTCCATCAGACTTCTATGACTTCAGTGTTGTGGTTTGAATGAAGGTCACAGTTTATGCGTCTACTGACATTTGGGAAATGATTTCAGCAGACGACCACATATCCTGAACTCGTGGAATTTGGACTGGTTGCAAGTTTCCAGTTTGAGTTTTTTGATTTTAAAGGAATGTAAACATCACATAGGTGGAATGTACAACATTCAAACTGTTCACCTGATCATAAATATTGCTGTAATCATGATAAAATGGAGCTTTTCCGGTCCTTATTTTTTTTCTTTCTCTCTCTCTCTCTCTCTCTCTCTCTCACTCTCTCTCTCTCTTGGCCTTGCTTCAGTGCCTCTTTAACTTCCGTGCAGTTTTATGGTTTCACCACAACCTCTAAAAGAAGCTCAAGATGTGTGTTGGAGCAGCATATAGCAATGATATTTTGGCTGATTACTCTGCTGTGCTCTGTAGAGGAGTAAACTTATATGTATCCAAAGGACCTTACAAACGAGGCACAATGCAATCCACACATGAGCAGAGAGCTGAGTTGAAGAGGAAATCCATGAGTTGGAAAGAAAAAGTTTCTCTGGACCTTTATGATTACTGTGTAGTGATTTGTTAGGCAGGACTAGTAAAATACTACACATAATAGAAATAAATGATTTTGAAATGAAAGTAAGTAGAGTGAAAGCAAGAATTTGTTTAAATGGCAGCATGCAAATATAATGAGGCTTTAATTTTTAATGAAAATGAAGAGAAGCAAACTTTCACTTGGCTCTCCATGCTCCCAAACCAATGGGGTGCCAATTCTTTAATTTATAACTAAAATACAAATGAATTTATATTACTTGGGCAAGAAAATTAACCAAATTTTAGCATGGGTACTTAAGAACATCACAGGGACAACATGGAGGATTATGGGTAATCTGCCGAGCTAAGTCATGCCATTCAATCTGGTGGAAAAGTAAGAGTTTTGCTCAAGGGCCTTAAATTCAGGTTTTCCAGATATTCTTTTGCTCAAATTCTTTATGGCCAAATAAAATCTCCACACATTTCCCCTTTACCGCAGTTGGTGTCAATCTGAAAAGATTTTAGTGGTTCAGTTTATCACTAGAGCTAAAGTCATACAAACTGCATGTCTAAATCTTCAGACGTTCACCTTAAATGAGTTGTTCAAGCTCCTATGTAAAGATCAACAGATTTGATTGGATGGTTTCTAACACATTGGTATCTGTAGAACTGGAAAAAAGCAGCAAGTAATAGCTCCATGTTGAAGTCAAATCATTTTCTATCTCAACACATAGTTTGGTATCAGTTCACACCAGCATCAGACTTAGGTCCTTGAGTCTATGAAGATCTAAAGAACTTTTAATGTTAACCACATCACCATATGGGGAAAGCCCAAAATCTTTTTCCTTGTCACCTATTTCTGCTGGACTAAACTCACTGCACCACCATTTTGTATGTATCTGCGTAACATCTGCGTAACTATACCATCCCCAGCCCCCCCCAAAATTATATATATAATATACTTTTGCCTTCTTCTTTCATGGAAAATCAATCATCCAGGGACTCTCAATGACCTCAGGTTTGCTTTCACTCTCTAATTCGAACCTTCCAAGATCATGGGATTGATTTTTCCTCTTCTATTTTATTTTTACAAAAGTTCAGCACAGGCTTTAATCACTATAGCTCTGAATCTGAATCACTTTGTTCTGTATGAAGTTCTGGTTAAGCGGCACTCTCCAGCCTATTATTGGTGAATATATGTGCCAGGCTTTGAGTGAACTGAGTCCTCAGCTGAATTTGTTAGAAATTATCACAGGCTCATATAAACAAAAATAATAACTGCACGACCAGGATTTTAAATATAGGCCCGTCCACATCAGTAGTTGAGACTATTTGTGAACTAAGGTGATATAGCTGAGGTTGAGGCAATGTGAGAGCCAGAATTCACACTGCTGACATTTCTACCTCTGGGTTTTACCAGTGTTTCATAATTAATTTTTTTTTTAATGACCATATCCACTTCAGGTTTAAATCCAAATACAGATAGTGGCATTTTGTTACGCCCATACTGTTCAGGTACTGTAATGGACAGACCTCAGGAGATGTTTGAAGTTTTGGTGTACATGAAGTTTATTTACAAAATCCAAGACAGAATCTAAAATCACAAAATTTGAACACAAATTCACAAATAGACAAGACAAAGGGGAAATCCAAATAATTGTTGAAGGTAAGGGTCGAAAAACAAAATTTGTCTCAGTTAGTTTACTAGAAATCTGTGGACACATGTCAAAAGTCATACTAGTTTAAGAATACACTGTTAATTTGTTACTTCATATAGTGGAGTACTAGTATTATTCTGAGCAATAGTATGTGGTTTGGTATGTTGCATTTGTCTCACTTGCTCTGAATGTCCATTGCAGTCATGTGAGGAAGTGTGTGGTTTGACATACCTGTATATAAGTCTGTGATGACCTTAAATAACTTGTTAAAACAGAGAGTTTTTATACTGTTCTAGTTACATTTTTTTTCTAAGTGTAGGTAGAAATGAATATGTTCTTTCTTTGTTTCATCTTTCTTTCACATGGGTAATGACATTGTGTTTGACTTCAGTGTACTTGTAACAGTTGTTTACTTACTTGGGGCAGCCCCTCTTGTGAAAGGCTTGTGTGAGCTTCTCGATTTTTTCTCCAGAAAAGTATGAAACAGTGATAAATATTAGCAAGACTACAGATATAGATAAAGGAAGTAGATGTATGGGGAAAGATTATAATGAATAGACGATGTGAAAGAGGGAAAAGAAAATCGACTCTCTGAAACCGAAACAGCATCTTGGTGTTGTGGCCAGTGGTGACGTATGACGGGGGGATTTTTACATGTTACGAGGTTACTGGACTCAGGCCTGCAGGAAACCTGCTTGCAGTACAAGCCAAGTTTTCTTCATTCAGTTGAAGAGAGAACAAACAGATGTTAATGTCTGCACTTCCTCATTATCAGAGATATAAGCTTTTATAAATTAAGATAAAAAAGGGTTAGGTTAAATCTAGAACCTTAAAGAGTTCTTCAGTTGTGCTTCCAGGTAAATATTATATACACTGGCAGAATGGTACACTTGAGTGTTGCCGTATCAGAGATGGTTCCAAGTAGAACCTAAGGAAACTAAGAACTGGGCTTTTCCTCCACCTAACTCTAATTCTTCTCACACTGCACACACTGTTAGACATTTCAACCTGGTTAAACTTAAAAAACGAAAGTTCACCTGCTGCCTTAAGAACATGAGTAAACTCGACTTGAAGATGACTTTTGTTTCAACTCAAGATCAAGTCAAGATAATGACTTAAAGTCAAGACAATGCGTTACTTACTTTAATATTTGAAAACTTGAGTTCAGTATCCAAAACTTGTCATGACAATTGGCATTAAAGAGAAGAAATAAGTTCACATAACTTAATGAGGATATCGTGTTTTACAGTGCAGAATTAAGTCCCCATCTACACTAAAGGTATATGTGGCACCTATTGCACTGTGCTTGTAAACCTGTCACAACCTTTCAGAAGTGGCTGCAGCACCTTCATCCACTGTGATTTCCCAGGAGCCTGGCAACTCCCCCTTGTGCTGGAGTATTTTAAGGTCTGTCCTTACAAGTCTAGGCAATATGCAGAAACTGAAATACGTGTCTTTGGAAATGGGATAATGTCAGTCAAATGGCCTCTTCCTGTGAAATTAGGCAGGCCTTGGCCACATTTAACAGCTAAAAGTACCGGACTTCCGAGACTAGTCAAAGGCAACAGGTTTCTGGAGACTAAGATTTTGCTTTTTCAAGAATGACAGTTTGAATATATTTTTAGTATTCCTCAGCTTTGTCAGTAATTTTGCCATGTGCACTTTAAAGAAAGTAGGTTCTTGTGACAACAAGAACAATTAATTTAGATCATTGTTTATAAGTTTGAATCATTTTGTTTAAGGTTTATTTAATGAAATAATTTTGCCTATTCTTTTGAAGGGTACCAGTAATTCTGGAGTTGACTGCAATGTAACTCATTATGGAGTGTTTGATGAAGGAGCAGATCGTGGCATAGATTTGTGACTTTAAATGGGCATCAAACAACACATCGTTATTCAACGAAAGACATCAGTGCAGACATTTTTTTAGTGTGAAATCTGTTCTTACCGTCAAGACAGACCTCGATTCAACAATCTCCGAATCAGAAATATTCGACCACAGCCTGCCTTGATCCATCATCTTATGTGCATTGTGTCCATGTCATCTTAAAGACCTTAAAAGAGTGCATCCATACAATAATGAATCACCACCTCCTTACAGAGCCACAGTTCTGCTAGACGAAGCATTGTTCTTGGGCGATTGATGTGTTGTTATTTCAGTTTAGAACAATAGATGGTGCTGAATGATCTCTCGTCTCACTCGCTGTAGGAAAGCATGATTTCAGGCCCTGGTTAATCACTAGGGAACTGTCTCTTCCGCGTACCTCTTTCCGAAAGCTGTACATCTAAAAAGGTTCTCATGAATGTGTCTGGAGTGTTTTTGTGGAGCATTGTGAGTGGAGTTTCCTATATGTTGAAGGAGTGTCATGCTGATATCAACACCTCAGTGACGTATTGTGATCTGGTTTCCTCAGAGGATGCAGTCTAGTTGAGAAACCTTCCTCTTATCATGCGAGTGACTTTTGTTGGAAGCACTTAAATATCTGGACTGATGACGAGATGCTTTTTGGGGAAATGATGAATAATAATAATAAAAAGAATAATAAAAGAAATTATTTGGTGGCACAGTGCTGCCTCCCAGCTCCCAAAAAAACATGCCAGTAGGTGGATTGGCTATGCTAAATTACTCTGAGTGCGTGATTGTTTGTGCACGGTGCACGGGTGTATTCCCGCCTCATGCCCAGCATTCCTGGGACCAGGATAAAGTGTTTATTGAAGATGAATGAAAGAATTATTACTTATACACTTCATAGTTCTTCCCACTTCATAATTCTCCCCATGAGGCTTTATCTTGCATGTCCTACTGGCATGCAAAATAAAACCTCATGGGGAGAACTTTGAAGTGTTATAAGTAATAATTCATTCATTCATGCCCAGTATTCCTGCAACCAGGATAAAGTGCTTACTGAAGATGAATGAATGAATTATTACTTATACACTTCATAGTTCTCCCCATGAGGCTTGATCTTGCATGCCAATAGGACATACTTTATATTTTTGAAGCGGTATATAATGCTGAAATTGTCTATAATTAAACATTTCTTATCGGAGGTATTACAATAAAAGTTGAGTCAGATCTTTAAGTTAAATTTCATAGCACAGCGTATGGACTGAAAACATGTTTTTGCAGTTCCCATTGGATCAGAAATGATTACAGTCCACAAAATTACAGTACAGTTTCTAAAATCAATTCAAGCTGCTGCTGGAGGGCAAAACCAGCGAGATCTATATATGCTGAAATGAGCAGTTTGCTTTTTTATCCCTTGCTTTTTTTAATCTATCCCACTTTTGTTTTTTTTTAGGTTGTATAGGTTGTTCATTATTCAAGTACAGCTAGCGAATATATTATAATGGAGTATGTGTTTATAATATTTACATTTATACCACAGAACTATTGAATTCTTGAATCTGATTGGTCAGAAGGTGTTGATTAATCTTCAACTTTGACAGCAGCTCCAGGTATAATTCAAATCACAGGTTTATATTATTGCGCTAATGCGCTGTCAGGCTGCATCACACCACCCTCTCATTCATTATTTTCTTATAACAGCACGCCCCCACGTGTTTTAGTCCTTAGATAATGTATTATGCAATAAAATATTGAAGTCTAAATTAAGGTAGTATAACGGTTTTGAGCGCATATATTTATCTATATGCATTTTTAATTGCTAGTTGTTTTAGGACATTTCTGGAAGTGAGATAAATCTCAGCTGGCTCTCTAGAATAAAGAATAATAAAGAGCAAGGGTATTTAGCGTATTTTGGTGAAATCAGCTTGCTAGAGTTTGTGTATTGCCACAAAGAAGAGATGCTTGAATGTAAAAAAAAAAAAAAAGTTTACAGAAAGCAAAGTTGTAAAAAAAAAAAGAAAGAAAAACAAATTTTGTGTGACATTTTCAGATATATTTCTCCTGTCAAAAAGTTTGTACACCTTACGTTTTAATACAGTATAACCACTATACAAAGAACAAATTGATTCAGAATGGCAATTAAATATTGCAACCTTTTGTGAAACTTATTAACTCAGATCTTGCACATTTAGGGGAAAGCTGTTACAGCTACTGATAAATGACTCAAAGACAGCCCTAGTATCTTATATGTTTCAATCAAATACATTAACTCTTCCTACCTGTGTTTTTGATGTCTGCTACGAACTCTGACGATGATTCTTGGTTTGCCCAATAAAACCATTTTGAACCCCCGCATGTGATCCTGCCACATTGGAGATAAGTTTCACTTATTAGTACTGTAAGTCTGGTTCACTGACTCAGTAGTTTGGGGAATTTGGTCAAACCTCTGATGAAATATTTCTGTTCATAGTCATTCTAAAAGGGGATGTTTTAAAACTATGTTTTGCAGACTTTATCTCCTAATCATCACAGATAACCTTGAACAGTCATTTCAAGATGTAAAATAACTTCTGACTGTCTTGCAGTTTAATTTACTAGTTGTTTACTTTTTAAGTGCTATTTTTGGTAATTTAATGTAGAAAACAGTTCCAAGAACAGAAAATATTATGGCAGGCATAGGTCAAAAATGGGGGCAAATTGAGCAATGGAAAGAATTCAAAGCGGGTGAAGATATCCAGTGAAAGAGAGTCAAAACATGATTGCCATATAAAGAGAAGAGCAAGGCTCAGACTGTTCAGGCTAGGCAAAAACTGATCTGTGCAAAAAGAGGGCTGAAGTAAAGAGTTTATCTAAAAGTACAGCACGAGTGTGTGTTAGGGGTGTAACTCATTGACACTCTCTGTATCTGTATATGTTTAGTGCTGCAAATATCCATATCTGTATCTGGATATGGGTTTAAACCTGAAGTGGGCATGGCCTAATGCCTACCACTAAGCCTCCAAAGACACTGGTAAAAACCCCAGATGTAGAAATGTCAGCACTGTCACAGTGGTGTACATTAACCTCAGCTACATCACTGCAATTCATAATTGATCTCAGCTAGAGATGTGAATGGTACTTTTTCCCACTCCTGCAGTTATCTTTGTTTGTACCTGCCCTCAATATTTTCTAGCGAATTTAAGTTGGTTTTACTTCCCAAAATATAAACAAACTAGTGGCCTAATTTAAACCACCGCAATCCGGACCAGGCCGTTACTAACGATGAATGAACACACATATTGAAAGTAAAAAACTCCCGCTCTTGTAGCCTTTTTGCTGTGTCCTGCAGGATCCCGATGCACACCTCTAGTCTCAACTAGGTAGTCTGTGAACCATTCTTGCCACAAAAAACCACAAAAATGATAAGTGCACCTCCTTTTTTGATTCTGAATTTGTATCTCTGTTTAGAACACATTATGTGTTCATGACAGGAAAATCACCCCTATCTTCTGTCACTTTGAACAGAATTACCAAGTAGTAGTTTTGTTAACTGCAGATGTTGAATCTGCTAGAATACAGGTATAAGCTATAACTAAGGCTATGTTAAAACTATGCTACTCTGCATCCTTTATTTGTTTAGTTGTCTATAAATTTAAACATAGTAGCCATTTACATTCAAACTAGGCTTAAAAACAAAGCTTAACATTCTACTGGCGGAAATGGACAAATTAGACGTGGCATTCACGGTTGGAGGTCTTAGCCATCACTGTTGGCAGGGAGGATAGTGGAGAAGTTCCCTCCATAGCTAGAGTCTGGGAGATCAGTGGTGGAGCCCAGACTGTGTGGTCTCTTACAGGGTGGAGATTACTGGAGGCCCCACAGACACAGAAGACGAGCTTGAATTCAAAGAAACTCCAAAACATACAATTTGTAGAGCATTATAAAAATCCTGCTGAGTTGGTTTTAGAAGTATTTGTCTTGCCTGAAGAAGACATAGAGTAGGTAGAACATGACAAAGGAAGATGAGTCTACGAGACCACTTATTAAATATAATTTTTTTTTCATATGTAAATCTAAATGTGAACTCTACAAGGATGTGCATGTCATGAATAGAGATTCTGATCACTTGTAAATGCAGCATGCTGTAGTCTTGACTATGGGTAATGAAATCTGCAACCTCAATACAATGTTCTCGATTTAATTTAGGTTAAAGGGTAAAGGTCCATGAGATGTTCTGTGACATAAGTGAAATCAAAACAAAACAAAAAAACCCTGAAGAACAGCCAAAAAACTGGTGGAGCTTTGAGGTGGCATGGGGGTTTGAGGGACCCCAGAGCTCCTCCTTGTGCAGATGTGTTGGCCGCTTCATCCAATCTGCTCTGGTTCATGGGTAACCACACGTAATTATATTGTCTATGGCTTGACATCGTCTCAACAGTGGTCGTTTATAAAAAGCTCTTTAGGTGGAGCTGAGTCCAAATTTGCTGTGAGGGCATAAAGTTGGTTGAATAGGAGGACATATTATGAGTTTTGACTTTTTTGTTATTCTAGAATAGATCCTTCATTCATTTATCTTCCGTAACCGCTTTATCTTGGTCAGGGTTGCGGGAGATCAGAAGCCTATCCCGGGAACACTGAGTGTGAGGCGGGAATACACCCTGGATGGCTCACCAGTCTATCTCAGGGCACCGTGCACACACATTCACAACTAGGGGTATTTTAGAATGACCAGTCCACTTGCAGTCATGTTTTTGGAAGGTGGGAGGAAACCAGAGAACCCAGAGGAACTCGGACTCGAGGAGAACATACTTAGTAACCCATACTTAGCATCAAATCGTGGACCCTGGAGCTGTGAGGTGGCAATACTTCTGACCGTGCCACCATATTGTATGGAAATAAGAAATGTCTCAAGTATAAATATTGCAACGTTGGGGGTTTGAATCCTGCCTATTCCCTGTGTGCGTGGAGATTGCATGTACCCCCCGTGCTTCGGGGGTTTTCTCCCCAATCCAAAGACATGCGTTGTAGGCTGATTGGCATTTCCAAATTGTCCGTAGTACACTATTACGATTACGGCCTGTGATGGGTTGGCACCCCGCCTTGTGCTCCGAGTTCCCTGGGATAGGCTCCAGACTCCCCCGCGACGATAGATATAGAAGATAAGCGGTACGGAAAGTGGATGGTTGGATGGATGAATGGATGGATGGGTGGATGGCACTTCACATTTCTTCAGCAGAAATCCCAACACCAATTTGTGCAAAACTAATAAATAATAGACTGGCTGGAGTGGACTGTACTGAGAATCTATGATTTTGGATGTCAGTTATTTTCTTAAAGTCAAGAACATGTTCCTGGTAAAAGAGCGTCCTCTTGTGGTAGAAATACAGTATGTGTCCTTTTGAACATACTTAACATCTTTCAATTAATATTTTATACCAAAGTAATCATATCTATTTATCTACCCCACTTGATAAATTAGCATTTAGCATTTTACTGAACCATGTCTTATGATGAAGACAGTCCTTTTTTCCTCTAGTCAATTTAGTATAGTATAATTTAAACAGTTTTAAAGTAAAAAGTGTTGTTAAATGTTTGTATTTCAACAACACTGTTCTGACTTTGCCCGGCTTAGCTTCTTGAGTTGCATTTTAAACATAGCCCTGAGGAAAGTCCTTGGTGGGTGGCGTGGGGGGCGGGGGGATGGGGGCTAATGTGGGTGAAAAAGGCTAATGTGACTGAAAGCAAGTTTTAATACTGTGTTAAAATGTACACCATTAATTTGTGGGCTGTTTTTTTTTTTTTTTTTGTGAGAAATGTTCACTAAAATGAACATAACTTGCCATTCCTCTGGCATGTGAAAGGTTTTTGTGTGTCTAGTTCAACAAATATTGTTTATATTGCTAATAAGAAAGGATCAGTTTTATTAAGTATCAAATATTTACAACTGTATTACCTTTCAATGTAAAGAAATGAACTATGGGATAAGCGGATGCACGTTGCATTGTTGTCCACTAGGAGGCAGCAGTCGAGCATGTGTGTGGCGTGGATGCTGCAAAGGGACCCTTCCTAATGTCTATCACTTGTAATTGCTATTTCCACCCTTGTTTGCCCATCCAAATTTGACCATTAGTCAATATCCTCAACATACTTAACATTTTACCATCTGGTGGCTCAGTAAGGTGGCAGTTCCTGAATGCATCTATCGTGTGTATCGAATGCAGGGAAATTCCACACACCGTCTAAGTACAGAGTTACTTCATGAACGTTACGTAAAAGTGTACAATAATCTTTTGTCTATTTATCAGCGCCATAGAGCTTTTTATTCCTGACAGACAGAACACTTTAGGTCACAGTTTACATTATTTATAGGCGACTCGTTTATTGAGGTGTAGGCTAAGCCCGTTCAATTCAACTGTAACTAAATAAAAAAAAAAAACCACACAATTACAGACCCCCTGGATATTCTTCACAGACCCCTGGAAGGTACCTAGACCCCTCGTTGAGAACCACTGTTGTAAGTGAATCCTTGCACAATATACTCAACGTAATGAACATTTTAAGACCAGATGACTCGATAGGGTGGCAGCAGACAAAGTACGCTCAGTGTGCTTAGTTTGAAATATGAAGTGTCACTGAGTCTGTCAGGATCAAGCTGTCATTTCTGAGATTAGCCTGTATAGGAAACTCCAAAAAAATCCTGCTGTGGAATAGTAAAATCGTGAAAAGTATTTTCAGTTTCTTTCAATTTCGGCGTTACTTTCAAATTTAGCTCATCTGATTTTACATTGAGTGTAAGCAGGTCTTTAGATTTTTATTAGGATTTCTGATGGATTTTGCTATTCCGCAAAATTATTTTTTGTGGCCTGGTTTATGACCGAGTCCTGACTGATCAAAGATGAGAAGACGTCCAATATTAGACAAGACTGACCACACTTTTTTTTTTTTTTAGTCAATACTCTGATTGGTGTTAAAAAAAGTGAGAGTTGATTGTCAACTCAGAACTCACTTTGTTCTGTTTTTTTTTTTTTTTTTTTTTCAAACCATAGGAAATATTTAAACTAGTAAGTTTTTGATCTTTTTCTGCTGTTTGATGGTATGAGTTTTCTGCTCTGATGTTGGTGATTCATATTTGGTGTGAAAGTGATGCACTCAAAGGACGCCTACAAAGGCCAGGAAGGACTGACACACACTCCGGACACCGAAACACCTGACACAAAATCATCCTCATTGTCTGTCTGTTTTTTTTACTCATATACAAGGCAAAAAAATTCCATTAATATGGTTTTAAACCATATACAATCATACAGTATGTCAAATTGTGTGGCAAAAGAATCAAAGGCAAAAGTAAAGTTTGCAAACAAAAAAAGCATTTTTATTCATTGTTCCACATCTTGAATGAATTCATTCATCAGTTTGCTCCAGGGATGTAAATGTAAATGTACAAATAAAACACATATTTATTCTGATAACTCTGATGGAGAGCATTCTTGTATAAAGTAAAGTGCATCTCTCAAATATTGTGACTGTTTTTTTTTTTTTTTTAATTCTTAAAAAAATGTTTATGGTTGGTTCTTTCATAAACACATAGTGCAAGTATATTTCCATCACTCATCACCTCAGTGTTCTAGAGATTTATGTCTTTACCCTCTAGAGATTTAGTTGTGTGTATAATTTCTAAATTATTATATACCAATGCAAATACAGAGAACTGTTTTATATGTTCATTATTGTTCAGATTTTATATTTATATGTATATATATATATATATGTATAAAACATTAGGACATTTTCACAGCGCAAGCTCTGATTTAGATGAAAAAGGTTACTGTTTTGCTCATAAAGGTTATGAAAGTTGGCTTTATTTTGCTGTACTTTCACAGAGGAAGTGAGAAAATGAAAGCTTTTTTTTTTTTTTGAAGTGACTTCTTTCCACTTCAAATGTATTAAATTGAGATCATTAATGATGTAAACATCACATAAGCACACTTTCTGTTGTTTAAAAAAGAAAAATGCCAATTTTTTTTTTTTTTGTACAGACAAACAAGGACATGGACATTTTAGTGTCTTTATAAAAACATCTTAGCAAAATATAGCCAAGGCCTATTTAAATATGCATAAATAGCTTGAAAATATTTTCTCCATAGCAATTCAAACACCGTTGACGTACAATAGTCATTTAGCTAAAAAGAGGAACAATAATATCAAAATGATGGACACAGTCCCTGTTTTAATTTCTGTACATGACAAGCACCTGCAAGACACTTTCAACCGGCAACTTATAGCTAGGAAAAAAAAAAGAAAAAGACTGAACAACTTTAGTTAAGCCATTTAAGAGATTTAAAGTGATTTAAAAATGTGATTTTGAAAAGACTTTCAAGTTTGTTCTCATACAACACATCTTTGGGTGTTTTAAATGTTCAAAAGTCTAAATACTTTACAACAATTAGCAACTTCACTATAAGATTATATAAAACATGATATAAAATATGTACAATAGTGCATACGAAGCGTTGGACACTAATCAAGGGTAAACTAGATATGTTGAGTCTGAAAGTAAATCCAAATAAAAAAGCATATGATTTTTCTTTTTTTTTTGCACTGGTTGTCGTGAAAGAAATTAATCTAGACTTTTTTTTTTTTCTTTTTTTCTTTACATTTAAAATGCAATTAGCCATCATATTACTTACTGTAATGCTTCGAATCTGTTTTGTCATGAAAACCTTGACTTGTTCCTGTTTGTTTTGTGTTTTTTGGCATTAATTTGTGATAAAATTTCTAACAGCTAAACATTTATTCATGTAATCTTTGCATAGTGGTATATGTAATCCTAGCTGGAGTAGACAGTTACTTTCCAGATTCACCGATAAGCCTGTAGCTTATTTCTGACAGAGGTTATGGAAGTTATTTGTCCCTTTAGATACCTGACTTACCTGTGAAACTTTGGAATGGAAAAAAAAAATGAATTGCACTTAACAGTCTGTGGGTAGGTTTTAGTCCCACTTTAATTTACCCTTGTTAGCAAGTACAGAACCATAAAACAACCAGAAGAATCATAAATACAAATACATGTCCAAGATATTAACCATTTTTTGATCCTTTTAAAATCCCTGGCATCACATTAGAAAGCTGACGATTAAACAACAAAAAGACATCAGTTAAAATCAGCAATTTGCTAATATGATTTGCAAAGTCTCAGAAATTCTGAAAAACATTTTCTGCTCAAGTGCACACCCATTGCAGGGAAAGGTCCGGACTTGAGCTTGTCTATTCTTCTCAGTCAAATTAAGGAAAAATAACCAAAGAGTTGTGCGTGACCGAAAAATTTCAAGTGGTCAGTTTGCAGCTTCAGGAACGGGTGGCGCTCGCTCCAGTCTCACGGTCCAGGGATCAGGGGTCGGGGGGTAAAAGGCTGGGTGCGGTAGAACGTCCTCCCTTGCCAGGGCAAAAGCAAACACCCCCCTCTTCCTGTCCACATCCTCTGAGATGAGCTTCCTGTCGGTCAGATTCTCTCTGCTGCTGCCACCGTCTAAATCCTGCCGTCTTTCAGGCAGTTGAGCGGGAACCGGTGCTCCAAGGGATGGCAAACGCAATGTTTGGTCTCCTTGTAGTGGGTGGGCATCTGGAGGGTAGAAGAAGCCGGAGGAGGAGCGCCAGGAGGAGGAGGGTTTGCGTCCCCTGCGTGGGCGCGACACACGGCAGCTCTGACGCTTGATGTGCCGGTGCAGGTGGTCAGAGCGGGTGAAGCTTTTGTAGCAGTGCTCGCACTGGTAGGGCCGCACACCTGTATGGATACGCAGATGGTTCTTCAGGTCGTAGTTGTGCACAAATTTGGAGTTGCAGTGCAGGCACATGTAGGGTCGCTCGCCTGTGTGCTTGCGCATGTGGATCTTTAGCTTGTCTTGCCTGAGAGATAAAGAAAGAAAAAAATAGAACGGGTGGGTTTTAGGGTTATCCTTCGACAGTTGTGAAAGATTGTGCAGCTTTATGCATTTTTCATGCCCAAAAAAATCCCCTTTAAACCTCAAGAACTATTAAAGCCGAAAGCAACTACCCATACACACGCACACATTCATAGTGGCTGGTTCATATGCTTAAAAAGCACGCGAGTAAATCTTGCCCTACATAGGTGAAAAAAGGATGGACATGCCAGTGGGTTTTTAGGATTTGTCTTTTGTCTTCTTGTGGTACACTAAAGTCATATCAACATTCTAGTTTTTTTCTCTTAAGTGCTTTTTGGTCAAAACTTTTCTCCTGTAGCTTTCTGTTATTAAGTGGTACAGTGTGTGCTAGTTAAGAACTGAAATCTAGGTTGTATTTTCTTATGTTATTACAGTATGGAAACCACTGTGAAGCTCAGACGGAGGCTGACCACAAAATTGCACAAACTGTTTCACAAATGCATTTGCATGACTGGGGTGATGCTATATGACAGGCACTTAATGCTTTTGCAACTTCTCTTTGTGTGACTGATTTGGTCTGGCCTAGTCAACTCCCCAATCCTTCCTGTTATTCATGCCACTTCAATGTTGTTATGTTTTATGACTATGTGACCTTCAAATGACTTTTGAAAACTTTCATGTATAACTAGTAAGCATGTTTAAACGTTGTCCAGAAAAACATTTTGAAAGACTTAAGCTGCGGAAACTTCCAGTTGTGCTGATTTGGCAGGCGGATTGTTTCATTAGCCAAGTGATAACCTTCTGTTCATCATGATTTAAAAGGCTAATATGGTCTCAGGTCAGCAGGTATGACCAGCACCTCAACTTTCACACCTAAACAGTGTGGATCTCACCCCCCTGCCAAGTGTGTGTTCTCAAGACTTGCTCTCAGTGCCCCCCTGGAGGAGGCCTTTGGCACACCGGCTCTAAAGTGTGCCCACCTGGGTGCTATCTGGGTTGGACTTAATGTATGCTATGCCCAGTCGCTGTCTTACCTTGTGAAGCGGACCTCGCAGATGGTACACATGTAGGGCTTCTCGCCTGTGTGCGTCCTCATGTGCCGAGGTAGTTTGCCTGCACCCTGGATGACCTTGTTGCAGATGGGACATTGCTGCGACGCTTTGGGCTTCAGCTTCCGCTCTTCCTCTAGCTGCCACGGTGGAAACAGCGACCCTAGGTGGGATGCTGAGAGGAAACTTAAGTAGTTGCGCAGGTCTGCTTCATCCTTAATCTGGCCCAGGGGGGGTTCAGGAGCCGCACCAACACTTGGGCTCACAAAGTCTTTGAGGAATTCTCTGTGGAGCAGAGCACTGGGGAGCTCATCTTTTAGTTCCTCTTTGATAACTTCTTTCTTGATGGCGAGATCCAAGGGCCCGTTGTCCAATGAAGCAGTTGGGTAAGGGTGAGGTGGGCATTGGGGATCCAGGATTTGCGGGAAGCCTGGAAACTCTGTAGCCCAAATTGGAGGATAGAATCCAGGGAGAAGAGAGGTGAAGCCTGACCCTCTGTCCAGTCCTGGCATCTTTGGGTACAGCCCTTCCTGCAGCAGGGACTCAATGGAAAAGTCTTTCAGTGCTCTGCCTTCCAGTCCTTCTTGCTCTCTGGGTTTTTCCGGGGTACGTGATTGGCATCTCTGAGAGTTTGGCAAGTCTCTTTCTGAGTCTACCTTATGTTGTGAGCTGCATGCGGGACTGTCTGCTCCTCGTTCTCCTCCAGTGATTCGGTTCTCCTGGTTTTCAGAAGCATCTGCTTGAAGAGACCTTTCACTGACATTGTCCTCATCACGTTCCTCAACCTCGCCATCTTTTGAGTCGTCCTCTGCCTCTTCTGCCATTTCCTCCTCTTCATCGTCTTCCTCTTCTTCCTCATCTTCTTCTTCATCCTCCTCTTCATCTCCTTCTCCACCACCAGTACCTCCCCCTCCTCCAGTGTCCATGATCTCCAAACATACGTTAATGATACACGGGATCTCCAAAAGCCGTGCTGCACCCAGGATCTCCTTCACGTTGGAGGGCGTCACTGTCAGGGTCGATGTGTATGCAAACTCCAAAATGGCTGTCAGCGACTCGGGTGCTACAAAGTCCAGCTCGTAAACACCGTGATGGCTGGGGTCGCCATCACCCGTGGCCACAGTGAAGAGTTTTTTGAAGTACTGACTGCATGCAGCCAGCACAGAGCGGTGTGTGCGGTACTCCTGGTCCTTCACCACCAGGACCACATCACAGAGGAAGCCATCACGCCGCTGTTCATTCAGACTGCACAGGACATCGCTGCTGTGATTCGGGAAGGGGATCCCAATGAGGTCCTCCTCACTGTGTGCCATAGTCTTATAGGAATCTACACAAAGAAAGGAAGAAGGAAAGAAAGTAGAAAAATGAAGAGAATATTACATATGCATGGACACCAGTATATGTGCGTGACAGAGAATGACTGAGTAGCTCCTTCAGAGGATGCTTGACTGTCATTTTTTGAGATGTATAATGAATCCATCAAGCAAGACTTGGCACCCGCCCCACCCCTTTTAGCTCTCTACAGCCTTCTCTTTCTTATCTTCTGCTTTTGGGTTTTCATGATCCAAGCATGATGTCTGAAACCTGATAAAGCTTGATATACCAAAGTTTCGCTCTCTCTCTCTCTCTCTCTCTCTCACACACACACACACACACACACTCTGTCTATGTGACATTTGGAAACAAAACACAGGAAGGCAAAAGGGGTCAGACTCTAGTTTCTAGACTAAAGGAAAGAAGTATGGAGGGCAAGATGGTTTTTACACACAGCACCTCCCCCTCGAGCTTCTTTTTTAATACCTGTAAATTGGTTTACTATTTATTTGAATTCCAGAAATTATGCTGTAATCTAAATGCACCTACTGTTGCATACAGAGAGTCATATGTTCAGCTGGTTTCAGCACACGGGTGAACGGCAACTGAATTGTACCTGTGGATTCCCTAACATGTTTACGCTGCTTTTTACACAGAGACGTTTGGCACCATCGCCCTTCATTCACAGCTATGAATAGAGCATAATCTCAGTGCGTGTACACCACGCGGTCAGTGCAGACGTTTAGATGGATGCTTTGAGATTCCCAAATCCAAACCAGCCTTGTTGACTGTCTTTAAAGTAAATGAGCAGTTTTTGCCGGCATCCACAGGCCAACCTCTTTCTTTCTCTTCTTTTTGAATCTATTTGTTCACGATCACATCTGAGCTCTTACCAATCAAGTATTGAACATTTCTTGCACTGTTGCTAGGAGACAGTTGCTATAATTACCAGTTTATTAGACATATAGTCTAATAAAGAAGAAACAACATGTCTTTAAACGAGGAGAAGTGCATAATGAACATGATGAGCGGGTCTGAGAGGGGGCGGGGATGTCATTTACAGAGAGGGAAGAAATGCTGCATGGGAATGAAACAAAGAACAGTATACATCTCAGTCCATATTCTCTGCCAAGTGTTCTCAAAATTCTTGCAACCAGGGACACCTTTAACTGCAAAATAAATTCCACAGATTTATTTTATGAACCTAATCCAACTATTCAAATATTAGGCTCATTATTTAAATGTGTAGAATATTACTCTGGCTGTTTATTTGGGTCAGAGAGATAGTTATTCGTGAGCTTTATATTCACAGAACTGAATATTTAATTCTATAAATCATCTTTATAGGCATAAATAACATTAATAGGCTGACTTGTTTTTGAGGTATTGATATTTGGATTAAACCAATTCAATTCAAGTGACCAGTCAAATCAGCAAATAACTATAAGAACTCAATAACAAATATAACTTTGATAACAATGGGTTGTGATTTCCACCATTGTAACAAAACAAAACAAACAAACAAACAAACAAAAAACAGACCCCACGGCTAAGCTTCACAGACCCCTGGAGCTCCCCAGAGAACCCCAGTTCGAGAGCCACTCTTCTAAATCATATGTCAGTATGATGTACAGCACTCTAAAGTATATCCAGTAATTAAAAAATGATTTGGTATTTATTGAACTTTCTAACATGCCCTTGATTTGTTTCTACCTTGCACAAGAATGTCTACAAACAAGGCCCTCTATAGGTGGGGCAACAGGGCGTTCATTCACAGAAGAACCTTTACGTCAAGTCTTCATGTCACTTGACATAAAAAAGTGCACTTGTATTGTTTAAACATGACAGTGCAACACAGAAGGAGAGAGAAGCAGGGGGATCCGATGTCCCCAGAAGTTCCCTGACAGGTTACGTTCAAAAAAAAAAGAAGAAAAGAAAAAAGATGGTGCCCCTCCCTGGAAAATCCAGCCAAGTCAAACAGGCATTTAGAGCTAAAAACAACAGTCGATCCCACCCACTCTGGGAACACGTGCAACTTCTGTAGCTGCCTAACTCTGTGCTCTTCCCCTCCCCTGTCCTCACAGATACACTCCCATAATTATAGTGTGTGTGTGTGTGTGTGTGTGTTTGTGTGTGTGTGTGTATGTGTGTGTGTGTAGGATAGGAGCAGGATGTGACACATGCTCAGAGCGGGAAGGAGGGCACTGCTTTCCCACTGTAACGTCCTACATGGCTACCACCACGGGCTCACAAGTACACACACACACACACACACACACACAGCAGTGCCACTGAATAACTTCTTTAACTCTTCAGACCTGAACAATCTCTCGGAAGGTCTACTTCTGCCTGTGGCGTGAAGAGATTTAGATGAGTTTCTTAGACATATTTCTTAAAGCTTTAAAGTACAATGAAGTTAGCACATAATCACAGATGCTGTAGTAGATTTTGAATAAAAGAACGAAGTAATAACGAATAACACCGTAGCATAGGCATTGCACAGAATTTGGTGCAACAAGTGCCAGTTCCTGGTTCTAACCCAATACAATACTTTATGCCACAGCGCTGTTTGAGTCTTGATTCTCTGGCAGTAGTTCAAATGATAGTTTTATATTAACGCATTCGTTCTAATATGTTATTGTTTTTATAGTAATAACTCATTCGCAGGATCTTGTATGCCAAATGCTTTAGATAACCTAAGAACATAAATAAACGTGCAGTCATTTAGTTAAGAAACATGTATAATGATTGAAATGGTGAAAATTTCTGTAAGGAGATGTTTATTTAACATTTATGGAAGGAGTCTCCAGTGTCAGTGTGTTGTAATGATCAATAAGTTTTCTGCCAAGTCTTCAGGACTGAGGACCTCTCTTTAGCAAGACAGGCCCAATTTTTTGTCTTATAAAAAGGAGAGGTAGGTGAGGGAACGATTTCTTGTTCACTCGTTAATTACTTAAAAATTGTAACTGTTGGCAAATTGTTGTGGTGTAAGATGAATGATGTATGTATGTATATATATGTATATATATGGTTTTGATGTGTGTGTGTGTGTGTGTGTGTACATATATATATATATATATATATATATATATATAGATAGATATATCAGTGTCATACTTGTGAACCACACAGTCATCTTCCTTGATTCATTGCTATATGATGAGGTTACTAGTGCTTGTAGGTATATTATATGTATGAGTGTGTATGTGAGAGTGTGAGCTTTTAATCTTTATGCATCATTTAGTTTCACTTTAAGTTCAGTTTAAGCACATTTTCTTTTGAGGTTTTGGTTTTGATTTTACAGTCGGATTCTATAAGATATGAAAAGTTCTAATTCTGGAATGATAGAACACAAAGCTTTAGCGTTTACCTCAGAAACCTAAATGTCACTTAATTGAGTAAAAACAAAAGTAACTTTGATCTTTAAAATAACACACACTCTCCATCACTGTTTTACCTATTGAGGACAAAGCTCCACAGAGTGGCAAACACTTTGACTGTTGTTTGAGGTTTGAGTCACTGAATAAACGATTATTTTTCCTCCATTATTGGTGAATTATATATATATATATACATGTATATATATATATATATATACTGTAATAGATATGAGGTGAAGCATCGTTCATCAGCTAGGAATAAAGTTAAGACAAAACTTTGAGAAAAGTTAAAACAGTTCACATCTCTCAGACATATTTCATCATATCTCATGGTGCCGGGGACACAGAGGTGTCAACAGAGAAGAGCAGGAGAGAGACAGTGTTACAGACAGACATGGAAGATAGACTGAGAGAGAGAGAGAGAGAGAGAGAGAGAGAGAGAGGTTAAGAAGGAGCTGTACATGAAAAATAGGTGGTGGTAAATTGGCTCAATCCAGCGCTGGGTTAGTGGGTCCTAAGGGAGATCATTTGAGGGCCTTTCCAAAGGCTGAGCTGGAGGGCGACCTGTAGGTTCAGGCTGTTAGCCGTTAGCACAGCCACTTATTTAGCCTGTTTACACACACCGGCGCTCGTCTGCGTCTTAGCAATGGCCCTGCAATAATTGAACAGATGGTTCTGAATTTGGATTTCGGTGATGTGTCTCTCAGCCAGAGGAGACGGAAGCGCTGCGGTAATGACAGGTGTGACACGAGTAATGAGCGCCTCCGTCACGGTTCAGGATCAGCAGATGAATTTAAACTGGCCTCGTTTGGGAAACTCTGGCTACGAACTTTGGGAAAATGTATTGGTCATATTCTCAGCGGTGTATCTCTCGCTACAAATTGGGGTCATGATGATTTTATGAATTGGTTATAAGGGTTAAGGTCTTGTATACACTCAGTGTTTTGTAGTTTTTCAGTGTTTATTTGGCTGGTGATAATTTCACACACTTCGACTTGCTCGGGTGTAATGAGGGCACAATAAAGTGTGGAATTTTAGGTTTCGTCTTTCTGTTTTGGCCTGTTTATGGTGAGGCCTGTAGCCTGTTTGATGCTTTATAACAGCATTATAAGACAGTAATGAAGTACAGTGCCAAACACTGTGATTTCTACAACAATGCTGCCTTCAAGTGCTCTTTAGATGGTCCATTTTTTAACACATATTTCATGAATTCTTTACTATGAATTGTAAAAAAAAAAAGAAAAGAAAAAAGAACAATATAGATCATGCCACAAAGGTGTGACCCTAAGGCTTTGGCCTAATCTCTGACAACTAACAATAAGTTATGTTTAGAAATGTAATGATTTTAAAGAGACTGTCCTTTGTGTCTCCATGACATATAAGAATCTTTCTGTAGGAGTCAGAATTATTTCTGAAGACCCCACTTTGATTAATATATGTATATTTAACTTGAAGAAGTTGTCATGTCCAGGTTTTAGTTTGGGAAATTCTGAGAAGGCAGCAAAAAAGACTGTATGTTTGTTAACATGATAAAACACTATGAATATGTAGTCATTATCAATTACTAAGTTATTACTAAATGAATATAAGTATATAACTATAAGCATATATCAGCCTATTATTCAGTAACTACATTGAAACTAATAAAAGAAGGTGTGTAGTTATGAAAGTGCAAATTTAAGGGGTTAAATAATGTTTGACATTAAGATAATTACATTATCTTAATCATATTTAACTTCTAACTTCATTTTTTTATCAGCTAAAACGCCCCCAAAACTGTCCTGATCTAATAAGTTGCATGAACACACCTTTGTTATAACAGACATGGTTGTAAAACACAGATACTAATACACCCTGATGCTGGGTCATGTCTGCTGTAATCCCCACGCTGTGTAAGTACACAGAACAGAAGTGCACAAACACCATCATCAAAGGCGTGACGTGCTGTCCCACAAATAATAATTTAAACACTTGTTATCTGTCTGCTCAGCTCTTCTTATTCAACCGGTTTGGCTCCTAAAGTTGTCAGTTCGGCTTGACAACCAAATAGCACAG
Organism: Pangasius sanitwongsei; assembly: GCA_037576675.1. Taxonomy (NCBI): domain Eukaryota; kingdom Metazoa; phylum Chordata; class Actinopteri; order Siluriformes; family Pangasiidae; genus Pangasius; species Pangasius sanitwongsei. The sequence goes on along the minus strand of CM075017.1, from coordinate 21,783,673 downwards.
CACTATTACAGCACCAGGCCTCATTTCAGCTCCAAGCGTTGTTCTTGATGTGCAAGCATTTTAGTGCATGTGTGAGACATTTTGATGTGTCTTTTTTTTTTTTTTTTTTTTCAGAATATCAATAGTCTTTAGAAGTAGGACGTGGTTAAGGGAAAGCACCTCTGACACATTAATGAAATAGTCGACATGGTGCCAAACTCGAATCAGCGAACTGGATCGATTGCATGTTTGACCCTTTTCATGGCAGCACAAAGCTTCACACTTTTTTTTTTTTTTTTTTTTTTTTTTTTTTTTTTTTTTATGGGGGGGGGGGGGGGGTTGGTGCGGGGGGGGGGTGTTGGGAAAAGAGGACGGGGGAG
>CM075017.1:21750639-21783304 GCA_037576675.1 Pangasius sanitwongsei | reverse complement strand
CTGGTTTTTTTTTTTTTTTTACCCTTTTCATGGCCCCAAAAACCTTAAAAATTTTTTTTTTTTTTTTTTTTTTTTTTTTTTTTTTTTTTTTGCAGACGGCAGGTTGCAACCCAAATAATTACATGAGTCATCAAATTACCGTGTTGCACCGATGCCGTGACACGGCTGCGCTATTGTCACTGTGCCGGGCTACACCTGATACGTACACACACGCTCAAGGGAAATACAGGTGTTAGAAAGAAAAGAAACACAAATAGCTTGAATTACTTTTTCAAGAGATACATTCAAAGACATGAACACAAGCAGAACACATGAAGTTAAAAAAAGAAAATGAAAAGAACAAAACACACACACTCACCCTGAGCCTCCTCTGGAATTTGTGTGTGACTTATCCTGAGACTACGGAGTGATGTTCGTCTCTCTGTCTCTCTTTCTCTCTCTGTGTCTGTCTCATCTCCTGTCTTTTACACCGCGCTCCCTGTCCATTCTCACTCATCCGCTCATCTTCCTTCCATTCACAAAAAAACATCCAACAGGGGCAGAAACAACGGCTCTCTCTCTCCCGCGCACACGCACACACACATACACACACACACACACACACGCACACACACACACGCTCAGTCACTCACGCGTGCGTGGTACCGAGAGCCAGTAGATGAGTGCGAGAGAGAAGAGAACAGAAGAGAAGAGAAGAGGTGGACCCCACTGTACAGCAGAAAGAGAGCAAGAGAGAGAGAGAGAGAGAGAGGGAGGGAGAGAGGACTAGTGCAGGGGCAGTGTGTGATGTAGAGATGCAGTACCAGTCGTTTTTATAGCTGGGTGGGTAGCACAGAGATAATAATACCCCATCCACCTCCACAACACAAGTTAGGCCCGGTGTGTAATAAGGCCGTGGTGCAGACACCCTCTGATTTGGGGTCGGCCTAAATGAATTTTTAGTTTCCTTACAGCAGATTTGCAGTGTCTGACCGAGGAACCGACGACAGCACTGGGAGGTTCAGGAGAGAGAGAGAGAGAGAGAGAGAGAGAGATAGATAGAGGAAAATGAACGAGTCTGAAGTGCCAACACTATTTGTGCATGTGCAGCACATTGAGCTGTTCGAGACGGAGCAGAGGGAGTGAGCGTTTCTGCTCCCGAGGGAATCACCATACACTGTATAAGGAATAAAACACGACAAGGCATGCCGGTATAGGAAAAATGATCAAAGACAAGGTGGTGTGATGCAGCCCGACGGCAAAGTGTGTTATTCCTCATACCACAGCAATTTATCAACGATCACTTTTTCAAATTTATTAATGAACAACGTGTAGTTTTTATTCGCTTAGAGTTACATTTAATGGTGTGGAGCATCCATGAAACAAGAGAGTTCCTGTTATCACTTACGTTATATCAGCTATAAACTGTCGTTCCCTCACCAGCCTCTCTCTCTCATGAAGAAAAGACAAACTCCTTTCCCGTGACGGAAAAGTGCTGACACTGGAGACTCCTTACTGAACTTCTCCTTCCACAAAACGTCAGCATATCAGCGAGTTTTTCTTTATATACCAAGACATTTTTACATCTGTTTTGGTGGAGTGTCTGGCATGCGAGTCTCTGTGTAAGTTGTTACTATAGAAACGGTAATGTATTAGATCGCATTAATATAAACATGTGATTTGAATTACAGCCAGAACTGCTATCAGATGCTATGGAAAATCACTCAACACCATCTGACCAATCAGAACTGAGATTTCAGCAGCACTGTGGTACAAATATTTATATTTATATCACCAAAATATACATATAAATACCAATTGACTCCAGGTTAGCTAAGATCAGTTTTAGCAAGCTCAAAGGTTTGTACCCCCTTTGACATTCATTCATTCGTTCATTCATCTTCAGTTAGCGTTGAAGGGTCAGGGTCGCTCTGGATCTGGAGCCTATCCTGGGAACACTGAGCATGACGTGGGAATGCATCCTGGATAGGACAGCAGTCCATCACAGGGCACTACGCACACACACATTCACACACACCTTTCTTTCTTTCTTGCTTTCTTGCCTTCTTTCTTCTAACTTCAATTAAAATGAAAATGAAGTCTAACTCTGTGCAAGAATAACAATTTTAGAAGTAAAAAAAAGATTTATCATGAATGTAGGCCTGATGGTTTTACACATTTGATTTTTTTTCCCTTCTCACCTGGATACAGACAAATGCCACATTCTCAGTCGTGCTTTTAAAAACAGGAATAATAAAGTCATACTGTGGTGTCAATCATGCACCAAGGCTTTAAATAGCTCGAAGCTAGTGGAAAGTAATTACCCGAGTCACACAGAAGATCTGAGTAAGAACTTGTCAGAACAGAAAACATTGTCTTAATGCTTTGAGAGATAAAAGAGACAGAAATGTAAAAAAAAAAAAGAATGAGATGGAGGAATGGAGTTGGACGGTTGAATGAATGAAGAGTTATAGATCTTTGCATGTGAGCGTGCACGTGTGGACGGAGACGTGAGCACATTGCGACACGAATGTTCACGCTGCACTGACATTCGTGTTACATCTTTCACATCCCTCGTGAGCGGCGGATAGAGCTTCCTGTGGCTCATTTTTTACATTTTTTTTCAAAATGTATTTCTAAGATGGAAATATTGTGAATGTCAGTCAAGAGTCCTCAAAATCAAACTCAAAGAATCAAAGAAAAATAATTTCCACAGACACTTTTCCCCAAATGTAAGGGACACCATTAGGCAAATATATCATATGATGCTTATTAAAGGAAACATTAGGCCTTTTTAATTCCTAAACTTTTGACTCACTGAACTCAAAACCAATTACACTGATAAAACAGCGTTCTATTTATTTTAAACAGATTAATGTCTGTAATAACTAAGAAATCATTTTAAGAGCTGTTAACATAAAAACAGCAAATAGTGCTCTTCACCATCATCAAATCATATGTAAACAAAAAGCCAGCAAAAACAAACAGATCAATAAACCTGAGCTATATGCATGAAATAATTCCGAAAATTTACCTTGATAATTTATTTCGACAAATAAATGAAAAGTAAAAAATAAATAAAACGTAAAAACAGTTATATTTAAAAAATGATAATTGTTATTATTTTATACCTGCAAACATCATCGTGTTTTTAACACTGAATATTCCTATATTACAATAATTTAATAATCAGAAATATTTATATTTAAAAAATGAAAGCGATATAATTGGATAGTTGGGCAGTGCGTGCACGCACACACACACACACACACACACACGCACACTCAGTTCTTAATCCAGAGACCTGAAAAAGCAACAATTTAAGGATAAAGACTACAATTATATTTTTCTCCTGGGTAAGCCTACAGGCTAAGACTCTTGTCACGGCTTAGCATAGCATGTGTCTTATTGAGAAGTTTTCTTCCTAATACGCAATAATGAGTGAATTCGGTGAACTGTGACCTTCTGAAATGATGTTGTTGAAGGGCTTACACAGCTTTCTGTTATATCTTTTCATCTGTCTTCAGTCTTATTTTGTCGACTTGTTAAAGTTCACTGCATATTTTTTTTAGATTTAAACACTGATGAGCGTTTAACTCATCACCCTGTGCTTTAAAGGGCTCCTGATCTGAACAGGATTTCCTAAATGACATCAGCAATCAGACGAGTTAGCAGTTTATGAACCGCGCTCCGTTAATTGACCTGCTTCAAATCATGTCTCGCTGAGCAGTAAGAGATTTGGAGTGAGATAGATGATGAAACTGACTAATAAGGAAAAAGGGAGCATGAAAAACAGGATGTCAGAGTGGCAGAATAAAATATGTAATGCATGTCCATGTTAAAATAAGTAAATAAATAAATCATATAAAAAAAATGTTAATAAAAAAGAAAATACAACATGTAACGTGCAATATGTGATCGTTTGACAGGTTTTTAAAGTTTATTTCAATTTTCTCATTTAGGTAGTGTTTATAGCTCAAGTCAAAAATCACATCGTAGAGAAAAATCAGTGCAGGAAAATATCAGTGTAATAATTACTCGTGATATGTAGTGGAATTTACAAATCAATTACCATTACTGAAACGAGGCGTGTGTAAGATTAAAAAAATGAAAAATCAGCATGAGAAAAACAGGATGCTGGTGTCTAGGTGTCAGAAAGCATCCATACTGAAAAGAAAGAAAGGAAGAATGAATGAATGAAAAAATCAGTACGCAACATGCAATATGCGATTGTTTGACGTTTTTTTTTAAAAAGATATTTTTATATTTATTCATTTATACAGTATTTATAGTGGAAGTGAAAATCCTAGACAAAATCGGTGTAAGAAAATATTCATTTTATAATTAGCTGTGATGTATAATGAAATTGAGTTACTGAAATTACCATGGAAAAACAAGACGATGGTGTTTGTGCATCAGAGAAAGCATAATAAAAAAGAGAAATGATTATTATAATCATAATGATAAAAAAATATATTACTGTTGTTATATAATAATAATACTGTGTAATATGAGACTTTTCTAACAGGATTTGTTTCTGTTTAATTATTTATAGAGCATTTATAAAGAACAAGTCTTTCACGTTTAACTGATTTAGACATGTAAGTCAATCATGGAAAACTTTTTTTTGTTTGCAGTTAATGTCTGCTTGTCTCCCCGGAAGAACGGATGAACGTGTATCTGTGGGAAGTAGTTTTCTCTGCCTTTTTCTCTGCCATGACCTCAGAGATTATTTGACATTTTGTTTAAGCTCAAGTTTTACTTTTTTTGGGTAAACACTCACATTTAAATGCTTGCCACACAGACCAAGATTACAGTAATACTCCCTGAAACACACACACACACATATACACTGAGACACTGTAAGGCTCAGTCAGTTGTCATAGAAACCCAGGCCTCAGCAGGTAACTCTTCATTAGTTAGTGGACTCAGAGCTCAGAGAAAAGCTTCTTATATTAGATACGAGATGTCACCATTCTTCTCGCCTCATTATAAAGCCAAGAAGCTTGATACGTGCTTGTATTTCGTCCACTTTCATAATTTTTTCTAAACTAGTTGTTAACTAATGTATTTAAAAGTTGTTTACTGTATAATTAATAATTCGTCGAAACTGAAAAACATTGACTAGTGGTAGTGTATCATGTAGCTGTGTAAGATTTAATATGATCTCATGAGAAATTCATGTGATTTGACTGATTGAAGCCAATGTAGATGTAATTTGTCCATTTTTTTTTTACAAATGAACTCATAGGAAAAGATACGAACGCTAACTCCGCCTCTAACTCTAAACTTAACCTTTACATCTTTTACAAGTGTTAGTCCATGTTAATAATATTTATAATAATATCCCCTTAATACACAATTATTCATGTTAAGTAAGGACTAAAACACTTGGAGGTGTGTTGTTATATATTTTCCAATAACAGCACGTCCTGAAGTGTTTTATTCCTCTTGTACCACAGCAATTTTTTATTTATTAAAGAACAATATGTTGTACATTTTATCTGATTACAGTTCATGAAACAAAAAAAGTCTTTAAAGCAGGGAAGCAGTAAAATATCCAGTAAAACCTCTCTTAAGTGCACAGTTGCACATTTTTTTTTTTAAAGGAATTGGCTGGAAACTGATAGTAAATAATGTTGCCTTAAATCTATAGAATGATCGCAAATTATAAAAATATATAATAACTACACTATGAAAGATGTACTAGTTCACTATGTCAGAGTTTAGAGAAGATATAAGATAAGAAAAACATCTTCTGGCTGAGTTGCGAGTGATTTTCGTGTGTGTGTGTGTGTGTGTCTGTGTGTGTGTGTGTGTGTCTGTGTGTAGTCTGTTCGCACTCAGGAGGTCCAGGCTGAGTAAGCGTTGGGCTTCTGCAGTACCTGTTTGCGATCACACTCAGTTCCTGTCATCACACACACACACACACACACACACACACACTACACACAGAGAGAGGAACAGAGGATGAGTGCGGGAGAGCGACAGAGTTTTACCATGAAGTCTTTCACTTCTCTTCAGCTCTCTGATACTAGGAGGAGGGGAAAGTTTCAGCAGATGTGAAGTAAACATGTGAAAAACCACCGGCTGTGACTCGGGAAGTCGGACAGGGAGGACGGTGGACGGTGGGAAAACTTGTGTCATCTCTCCCTGCCGCAGACAAACCCACCCACCACTCCCAGGGTTAGCTGGGTGGGAAAGAACTTGTCCAAGGACAATACACACACACACACACACACAGTCCTCTTGTCTGGCTGTACACAGTATTTTTACACAGGGGTGTATAAATGTAATTTACAGCTCAATATTCTCACACTATTACATAGGGGTGGGTATTTCCCACACACACACACACACACACACACACACACACACGTGTAAGTATTACAACATGTGTAGCATCGTACGTTGCCTTCAGTATCACTGAAACAAAGTTTTCAGTCACAGGAAAGTCTTCAGGACGGAGGATTTTGTGCGTCCCAGTTTCTCAGTAACATGAAAGGTGGGTTTTTTTTTGTATTATTCACTTCAAGAAAGAGACAATATGGGAACCTGGTGAGGGAACGACTAACGAATAACATGGGCTAACTTGTTTCACAGATGTTCCACAACATTAAACGTATCTTTAAACCGCTAAAAATTATGATGTGGCGTTGATTAATAAATACAAAATCATTATAATTGTTGGCAAGTTGATGTAGTATAAGAGGAGTAAAACACTTTGGAACGTGCTGTTGCTGGAAAGTAATCATCTTAGGGGTGGTAACGGTAACTCCGCTTCGTCACACCACCCTGTCGTTGATTGTTTTCCTATAACATCATGCCCCCAAGTTTTATCCTACCAAATTATATTAAACTATCAAAACCCTTTCTTGCAAATGACCGTGTAAACGCTTTTAAAATCCGAAGTACTACACGTACCAGGCTTGAAATCACTACGTACTTAGCTATTAAATAATAGTAGTTAGTGTGCTGTACAATAAATTGCTACCAAACTGATAACACACAGCCAATCCTACAGAACATTTTGAATAGATTAGAAATTTTCGTACATTTTGTGTAGAAAATAATCGCAGTCCGACTTGTAATGAGTCACAAAAATGACTTTCGTTGTCTGTATTTTATATATACATACGTTGTAGGGTTACTTGCGAAGGCTTTTGTTCTTCAAGTACAGTGAAGCACGCAATACAAGCAGAAATATGAACACACACACACACACACGCACACACACACACAGATACAGATGTACACTATCTAAAAATATGCAGCTCTAAGGTCATTTCAGTGCCTCGCTACATCTCTGGATTAGGGAGGAGCCGAAGACATCAACTCCTGTTTTCAGCCCAGTAGCTCTGTGTTTTATCTCGTACTGTGTTGAGTAATTACGTGTTTGTGCCCATCTGCGTATGTGTGTGTGTGTGTGCTGATATATATCTCTGTGTGCATTTCTAAGGTAATTTTTGGTGGGTGGCTGTAAGACGGAGGCATGTGTGTGTATGAGGGGGAGTCTAACCTCTGTGTGTGTGTGTGTGTGTGTGTGTGTGTGTGTGTGTGTGTGTGTGTGTGTGTGTGATTATAGCTAGCCTCTGTCTGCCCTCGGGCTCTCTGGCTTCTCCTAATTAAAACCAGCCAGGCTGCAGGGCACAGGAGACAGATGCCTGTCATAGCAGTAGCACACACACAATACACACACACACACACACACACACACACATTAGACACAGACTTTCATAGTCACACTTGGTGATATATAGTCTATAGTCTAATAATACACACACAACTGTATTATACCTGCACATACACATCTGTATAAACTGCTACACTATTTTCATAGTAAAGTGCACAAATACACACAAATACACACATGTAATGAAATTATATTCATGCCTAAAATTAAAATCTATAATACATAATACCGATGATAAAAGTATTATGAGATCTTAATGAGGTATTTTTTATTTCTCCATTTTGTTTAATTAAATAATATTTCCATAATAGAAATCCTTAGATTATCATCCCCATTTTACAAAAACAACAACAACAAACAACCAGGCAAAAAATATTTCTTAAGTAACAGACACTTTTTTCCTGTTTTATTTCTTAAAAGTGTAATTACAATTTATTATATTTTGATTACAAATTTTTGTATTATAATTACAAAATTAAAAACTTATTATGCTTTTTTATAAGCACTTTTGTGTTTTAATTTAAAAGTTATACTTAAATTATAAAGTATTTTTATTTTTGGGATGTTTATTTTATTACTTTTTTTTTTACAATTTATTTATTTATTTCCTTTTTTTTTTTTTTTTTTTTTTTTTTTTAGCCAACCATTTCCTGCATCATCTCAGCTCAGAAAATCTTGCGTGGTCTAATCACGGCTCAGTCTCCAGCTCTCTGCAGCACATTCTGCCCATCAGCTCTAACTATCAGGCCCAATATAAGCCCCCTTTAGGAGCTATGGGATAATTTGGACATTTTTGCCAGCCCTCAGTGTAGCAGCTCTACCTGTCTTGTCCCACTCTCTCTCTCTCTCTCTCTCTCTCTCTCTCTGTGTGTGTGTGTGTGTGTGTGTGTGTGTGGACATGTTTTTATATGTTGGTGAGGACCAAATGTCCCCATAAGGACATGAATATCTGACAGTTTTGGCCTCGTGGCTGGTTCCCAAGCAGAAAAATACTTTTTTTTTTTTTTTACAAAAACCTAAAAGCACTAAAAAGTTTCCTTTCAGTTACTGAGATTAAGGTTAGGGTTAGATTCAGGTGGAGCGCAGCATTAATTAGCTGCATGACTGAGTATGTTTTTGGAAGGTCCTCACAAGGATAGTAACACAAACATGTGTATGTGTGTGACTGAAAGAGAAAGAGAGAGAAAGACAGAAAGAGAGATTGGGCTATATGGAGGGTGGGTGGGTGGATCAATGTGTCCTTATTTTGATCTGAGAGAGTGAGTGATAACCCACACACTCATTTCTCTCTCTCTCTCTCTCTCTCTCTCTCTCTCTCTCTCTCCCTCTCTCTACACCCCTCCTCCTTTCCTCTCCTCCTCTCATACCAGCATACAAGTGGGTGGATCCAGTTTCACAACAGAAATCTTACAGAAACATTACAAAACCACCACTTATTATATGTGTACGTGTGTGTGTGAATGTGTGTGTGTTGTTAATCTCTTCTATAGACATCTTCTCTATCAGGCATTTGCATAGTCTGGCATTTATTAACATGTCTGCACTTTAATCTGTAATCTGTAATCGTGCACATGAACAGCCCAAAGCATTTACACACACACACGCACACACACACACACACACATATATCTGTTTGGTTTTAACAAACTGCTCATGGAAACATGGTTGTGCATTAGCCAAAGAGCAAACATACAACAACTTAAGTATCATCCGTAAGTTTTTAAGTATCTGTTCTTTACTTGAGCTTTTCTTTCACCTAATAATTTTCACTTTCAAACATCACAACATTTCTCTATAATCATATATGTCAAGTCATAAGGTGTCAGTCGACCTCATTAGCAAACTCAAATTGGTTTCTAAACAAATCTAAGCTTTAACAGAGAATTACAGCAAAGACCCATCACTGTAATCTATCTGCTGCTACTTACACTCTGTATTTGTATTGTCACAGCTAGCTATTAGTATTCAGCTAGTTTGTATGGTCATTGTCATGCTAGCTAACAAGAGATTCCTTGGTTCCTTGGTGAAACGGCACTAATACTTTAAGTAAAGTTTTGTGAAGTAAGAAAAACCTGTAACGACACTTTATGTAGCGTTAACTCCTTCCATCATCTTACAGTGGAAACTAGGTCTGAGCCCTACATTGCTACTACTCTTTGAAAGAAAGGTTCCACTTAACACTCCATAGGCTCTCTTTGGTTTCTCTCTCTCACTTTGTGGGGAACCCTTACAGGTTCTGGCTAAAATCCTACAACAAGGATTTCAAAACCTTTCCAAGTAGAAGCCCTTTAGAAATCCAGGACCATTATCCATCCAAAGAACCTTCAAGGAACCCTTTTGTCTAAGTACGTACTACCATTCTGGTTTAAAAAGAAGAGATCAAAACCAGCCCTAAACCTGTCGTTGCATTTTTCCACCCCCTTTATCTATTATCGCTTAAAACCTTTACCTTTTTACACAAACACTTATAACCATTAACCCCTTAAACTCTCAGCTTGTTATTCAGTTACTTACCTTAAAGCATATTATTCAGTAACTATCATGAATTTTACAGTAACTATAGTGAGACTAATTAATTATGTGAATTAGGATTGTAAGTAAATCTGGCTTAGACAAAAGATCCTGGGAGTATAAAGGGTTAAATATAATAACCTCCAGTTTAACCAGTTAAAGCTGTTAGTACAAATAAAAGTGTAGAACCTTGGGAATTGCTTTAATACATTTTTTGGCAGGATAAATAGATAATAACCTGATTCACGTGGGTTCACATGGACTCTTTGTTGTTTTGTTTTGTTTTTTGTTCTTGTTTTTCTTTTTTCTTTTTAATTTGAGCTATGTTACGTCTATGATTTTCTGGCTAAAAATTTGACAAAACATTGCTAAGCTAAGGTAACGTCTGTTTTAATGAGCTCCAAATACGTACTATTTAAATGTAGAGATTTGTACACATTTGAACAAGGGGCTGTGATTGGATTTAAGTCATGTGAATAAAATCGTAAAAAAAATTAAGAACTCTAACTCCTCCCCCAATTTAACCTCTAATTTTGGTCTTGACCTGTTCCCAGCCACTAGCCAGCTCTCCTCTATCATACGACACCAGGAGGGAGGGTGAACGCTAACATGTGCTTCCTCCAAAAAGCACATGAAGCCAACCAACTTCGTCTTTTCGAACTGCTGCTCATGCTGCATCACAGGGAGGAAAGCGTTATCTGCCCTCTTCCGCATACATGAGCTCACAGTTGGCTAGTGTCGCCCCATTCTAACCTTTAGCATAACTCCCGTACCCCAGACAACCCATTATTGATTGATTATTCATTGATTAATTGATTGATTTAGTTTAGATTTGATCAGAAGAATTCAGGGAGTAACTGAACGGCACATAAGTAATTATAGGAGATGTAATAAAAGTGCAATACACAGGACGTTTCAGACAAACTTTGTGTAAGTGCTTCTAAAGATGTACATATGTACATAAAGGGGTACATATATACAAGTACAAATGTAAGTTAAAGTCTGTCTTTTTTGAGCAAATACAGAAGCCAAAGAAGCTAGATCACAGACTGCTCTAAACCTCCACTTTAGTACAAAAGCAGCGACAGTAAAGCAAAGCGGAGGGAGAAACAGTGAGTGGTGGGTTGATGATGCTCGGTATGAGCTGGCTGGATCGTGACAGAGGTTTAGTGTGTGGTATGTGGTGTGTATTTGTGTTTGTGTGTGTGTGTGTGTGTTTGTAAAATCCCCCCAAATGGTCTCTGTTGTCAATGAGCTGGCCAAGCTCAGAGCCACGACACGCATCTACTGCCTCTTTCCCATCCAGTGCTTACTCACACACACACACACATTTACTCAGCCAAACTTGTGTTGATATTCATCCTGCCAAGTTTTAAGCAGCAAGTCCTAATATTACAATTGATACAGTTCATTAATACAGCGTATAATGTGAGGGAAATGAGGCGAAACTGCGCGTACGTGAGACACGAGATCATTTTGGTGTTCATCAGCTGTCGTTTAAGTAAAGAGCCTGAAAGTGAATGAGCGGAAAGCATTTAAATGGTAAAAGTCTCTTATGCAGTAAATCAAACCTCTCAATGAGTTGCAGACACCAGGAAACCAATTTGCATCAAAAGCATGAACAATCCACTTGCTTATCGGCCATCATCTGAGATCACCTATGATAAGCTGATGGGAACTCAATTTGTTTGTTCTTATTGTGCCGCTGCCTGTCAGACTCCCACATTCACCCTCTGATGTCTCTCTCATGCTGACTGAACTGTTTTACATGCTCTCTTTTCTCGTGTGACCCATGCTGCATACCTGCGATATGTCAAAATATTGTCTTTCACTTTCCGTTCTTGGATTTTCTTCAAAATACACTCCATGCTGTTCTTAGTTTTGTCCAATTATATATATATATATATATATATATATTTTTTTTTTTATAACTATTTGAAAGGAATCAAACTTGGGAATGGGTGATGTCTTTTTCTTTCCATAAGAATTCCTCAGATCATCAGTAACAAATTGGCCAGGCGTTAAAACGAAGCGATGTTGTCTGAACAATCCTATGTGTGTATGTGTGTGTGTGTGTGTGTGTATTTTGAGTGGGGGTTCTGCAGTCACTCAGCGGTGCAGATAGAGCCAGTGGAGAATTGTGTAGCCGGATCTGGAGCATTGTGAGGCCTGCCTCTTTCCCACACCCCCCCCGCGGAAAGCAAATAGAAGGAGGCTACTCCTGAAATGTTTGTGAACACGCCAATGTAAAAGTATCCAGGCTGTAACAAAAGACTCCCTCGGATCAGGTTCAACTTCGATAAACCTTGTCCTAGTGACTGAGAAGACAAAGGCGTGGTGCCTATCCCCGTATAACCCTCTCCCTCTCTTTCTCTCTCTCACTCTCTATCTCTATCGCTCTCTATCACAGGGAGGGTCCTTTACTTTAGGTGTTTAACTCTTTACACTGTTCCTGATATGCGGTCACATCAGCAGCTATCAAAGGCTGAGTAATCAGTGTGAATTTAAGCACAGGCTGAGCGATCTGAAAGTGATTCGTTTTTTTTTTTAAACTGTAAGGAAGTGCCGTGGCCCTGCGCTGCGCCCGGGCCACAATAAAACGGATGAATAATTGAAAGCGCCAGTCATCTGCCTATTCACCTGCTCTAGTGCATCCTTGACCATTCAAGACAAAAACCACCCTGGTTTTCACACTTTCTCACTTTCCTCTCACACTTGCTGGGGCTGCGAGTAAACACACACGGCCTACGTATCATTCTGAGACAATCAGCTCTGACCTTTTTGGAAAAAAGGAGGGGAAAATAAGGAATTATTATGAAGGAATAATTAATTAATTGATGGAAATTGGGATGATGCTTAAATAAAGGTCAGCTTGGGTCATCAAACCCTTTTAGCACTGTGCATTCTGCAGCGTGATTTGGAATTGATTAAATTGAAGTATTCGTAAATTGAAGCTCTCACTGCTCTGAGACAATTTTATCAATCATTATTCATAAAAACTTTTCGGGAAAAAATAACGTCTCTGTTTTCGTCTGAGTAGGGAGATAACCTACTACGTCTGACCTGTCATATCCTTTTACTGTATTAGACTTTGTAATGAGACAGAAAGAGAAAGAAAGAAAGAAAGACAGAGAGAGAGAGAAAAAGAGAGGGAGAGAGAGAGAGAAAGAGAGAGAAAGAGAGAGAGAGAGAGAGAGAGAGGATGGCAGGAATACCAGACTGCAAGAGCACAGTAAACACTCTCTTTAAAGTGAACTTCTAGAGGGTTTGGTGTCAACTGATACTTTCTAAGTCCATGCACATGAACAGAATATACAGTGATGGAAGAGTGAGAGAGAGACCTACAGACAAAGTGAGTGAGAATGTGTGTGTGAGAGAGAGAGAGAAAGAGAGAGAGAGAGAGAGAGAGACATTACTGACCTTTCGTAGCTGCTGACTGAGTCGAGTTCCGTCAGTGTCAGGAAGCAGGCTGCTATCTTCCCTCTGAAGCATGCAAAAGTGAGAGCGAACGTCAGACGGAGAGAGCGATAAGGAGAAGAGTTGAGCTGCACGCAGGAAGGTGTGTCACTGATTCAAGGAGAAAGAAAGAGAGAGAGAGAGAGAGAGAGATCAGTGTAGTGAACCAAACAAAATGTGTGCACCCACCTACAGCCCTCCCTCTACACTGAAAGTATTTTGGCAGCGTCCACCTGAGCCACAGCTCGTCGAGCTGGGAGTGTAACACACACACACACACACACACACACACACACAAATGCACATGCACTACTGGTGTACCTGTACCTTTGAAAATCACACTCATATTCACAATATAATACAATCTTCAAATTAATGAGAATTCAGCAAACTGAGATAGTAAATGTGCTTGGAAATGGATTTTTCTGACAGTTATTATTATTAGTAGTATTATTATTAATCATTTTATTATTATTATTCTTAATCACCTGAACTGATTCTTTGGACACCAGGCAAAGGAAAGAGAAACCTAAAAAGCAGGACGTGTACATTTGCATAGATAGATAGATAGATAGATAGATAGATAGATAGAGTACTTTATTGATCCCTGAGGCATATCGTTTTGTCACAGCAGCAGACAATTACAGACATTACGCATAACACTACAGACACCAAATACTAACAAGACACACTTATCTGTAAGTCAGTAAGTAAGCTAGATGCATACAGTGTCATGTGGAATAAAGTGTCAAGTGAAATGAAGTGTCCAGGTAATAAAGTGACAGTGAGTTATGCACGCACATGTACGCATGCACATTGTGTATAGTGTGTATATGTACAACTTTTAACCACGTCGAATATACGTCACTATAATGCATGGTTCGTAACCTCTGCATGATGACTAGAGCGACTAAAAAATTGCAAAAAAAGGTCTGGATTGGAAGTTTTTTAAAAATTTTTTATTATTTATTATTATTAAAGTCGACGTTCATTAACGTGGGAACGTATTGTGCGCTCACACAACATTTTTTTAATGCATTCATTCAATCATCTTCAGTAACTGTGGGGCTTTAAATGACTAATTTGTATATATTTTGGGAAATCTGACCAACGAAGTTTTTGTAGGCAGGTGCAAACAAAAATAATAAGTGTGTGAGAGGGCAAGATTGGTGAAAAAATTCCTTCAGAAGTGGGCAGGAGTGGGATTTACAAAAACACTCCCACCCACACACATAAACATTTCTAAAAGCATATTCCCACAGGTGTTAAGTTTTGAGACTTATATTTATTCAGTTTTGATGTCATGTCAATGTGACATAATACAAATTTTAAAATATACATTTTTGTTGACATGAGGTTATGTCACAACAGCTTTGTAGCTTGGTGCATGTGACGTCTGGTACGTCGACATTTCAAACATCGAAACCAGACTCACTCTATTTTAATTTCAGAAAAAAATTACATACATACCTGTCGTTATTGTGTCATGGCATTGCTTCTTGTTAATACTTTGTATACCTCAGATACACTTAAAATATACTTCAAACAGGAAGGAAGCTATTAAAGAAAAACTATTTCAGACATTTGACCTTGCTTTGACCTTTACCCTTGACAAAATCTAATCGGTTCATCTGCTGGTTACAAAGATATTTCCATATAAATCCTACAAACATTCAATCTAATTCTTGAGATACCGCGCTAACGAAAATTACGGATGGACGCTGAGACAACTGGAAAACCACCACCTAGAGGCAGAGGCAAAAAAATAACAGCACATCTTGAAGTGTTTTATTCCTCTTATACCACAGCAATTTTGAATTTATTAATGGACATGTCATACTATCTGTTTATGGTTACTTGTAATGTTGTGAAACATCCTCAGAACAAGTTAGTTCCTGTTCTCATTTACGTTATAGCAGGTATAAAAAGTCGCTCCCTCATCGGCCTTTCTGTTTTCTCTCTCTTGAATTTAATAAGAGAAAAAAAAATGCAGCTTGTCAAAAAAAAACCAACACAAAACGTAAACTCCTCTGTCCTGAAGACTTTCCCGTGGTGGAAAACATACTCGGACAAAATGCTGGCACTGGAGACTCCTTCCATAAATGTGAAATAAACATCTCCTTACAGAAAACGTCACCTTGTCAACAATTAGACGCCTTTAATTGTTACATTTATAAACAACATTTTTTAATCGTCTTAGATCATATGTACTTTGTTACCAACATGATGTTTCATGAAACGTGTATGACTGTAGCCTAAATCTGTCCCAAACCTCGACATCAGGATCAGTCATTAAAAAGTACTGTGTTATGTGTTATGCCTTTTCAGTGTGGGGATCTGAAAATGTTGGGCCAAGTGGACCAACATTACAGTAAATCTGTGTATTTGTGTATTAACTTGTGTAAATTTCACCACGGTTGCTCCACTATTTTGGAAAAATGACTTCAGGAAAAGATTCCATGGCTTTTTCTCGGCACATTAATCAGCGCTGAGTGTAAGGTAAGGGAGCGGTGCTATCAGCCGGGTTGGTGCGATTAAGTGGCTTCTGAAGAGGGTGTGGGGCTCGCATTGTGTGAGCTTTGTGCAGAAGGAGATTGGGAAAACAGGCGTGAGCCGCGGAGATAATTTCACAATGAAGCGAGTAGCTGCTGCAAACACATTACACACATTACTGTTTCATTCGGCCTACGCACGCTCCATCATTTAGACATCTAGATTACACCAGGGTTACGTCAGGCTAATCATTTAGGCCACGGTTTGATATCAGGGGACTGGATCGCTTCGTTTCGGCTGCTTGCTGACTAAGTGACGTCGATGTATGAGTAATTAAAGGAAAGACTAGACAGGCCACACACTGTTTAACACCCTGTTTTCTGTTGCAAGGTTGAATTTATTTCGCTTTGCTTTGTCTTCTAAAGTATGCAATTTGATTAACAGTGTCCTAAGTTAACATTTCAGAAAATGATTCATTCAGCAGTTTGCGGAAAAAAAAAAAAGAATCGTAAAAATCTTACAAATTTGTGGAAATTCATGCTTATCTGATCTGAAGTGAGGTATGGTTTTGACACTTAGCACCCCCCCCCCCCCTTTTTTTCAGCTGAATTGACAAAACGAACCACTTCCTCATGCTGTGCCGCTTGTGTCTTTCATCCTGTCATACCCCAGTAACACACGTCCGTCGGTGCACACACACCTGCACACACTACTATTTTGACAGAGGGGGGGTTTCCACTTAACCATGCACAAATACAGCTCGGTGCTGTAACGCCTACACTGTCCCAAACCTCAACCTCGGTAAAATCTTTTCAAGAAAATCTACAAATTTGTGCAGGTTTGATCTTCTAGAGTAGATTTTTCCATATGGGTACCTGCAAAATGTCCCTATGATATCAGAATATCTGAATGTGCTTTCCTGTTAACATACACTCCCATTCAAAGGGTTTTTTGCAACCTCTGGACTTTCTTATGTTTTGTTACATGGAATGGAAATGAAACAAGGAAAAACGTTAAACAAGTTTTCCACCAAAATGGTACTTCTTTGTTTAAAAAAATGTGCATTGTTGTATTATCACGCTCTCTGATCTTGATCAGAAATTGTGCTTTATAAAGGCAGATGAATGTTTAATTACTGCTAAAGATCTCAAGATTTAGATTTAGATTATTTCCAATAAAATAAAATGTCCTGAATCTGTTACATTTTACAATTTTACACGATTCATTTATTTTCACATGCTATTCTTTTTGCTCATACTTCATTCATTTTCACGTGATTCGTTTTACACGTGATTCATTTATTTCCACATATGATTCTTTTTACACATGATTCATTTATTTCCACATGTGATTCTTTTTACATGTGATTCGTTTATTTTTACATGCGATTCTTTCTCAAATGATTCATTTACTGTCATTTGTTTTTTTCCGCATGGAATTTATTTTCACATGCGATTCTTTTTGCTCATGCTTCATTCATTTTCACACGATTCTTTTTACACATGATTCATTTATTTCCACGTGATTCTTTTTTTTTTTTTTTTTTTTACATGTGATTCATTTATTTTTACATGCGATTCTTTCTCAAATGATTCATTTACTTTCATGTTTTTTTCGCATGACTTATTTATTTTCACGTGATTCTTTTTTTGCACATGCTTCATTCATTTTCTTATGATTCTTTTTACACATGATTCATTTCTTTTTACATGTGATTCTTTTTTGCACATGCTTCATTTATTTTCATGTGATTCTTTTTACACATAACTCATTTATTTTCACATGCAATTCTTTTTGCTCATGCTTCATTCATTTTCACACGATTCTTTTTACACATGATTCATTTATTTCCACACGTGATTCTTTTTTTTTTTTTTTTTACACGTGATTCATTTATTTTTACATGTGATTCTTTCTCAAATGATTCATGTGTTTTTTTCGCATGACTTATTTATTTTCACGTGATTCTTTTTTTGCACATGCTTCATTCATTTTCTTATGCTTCTTTTTACACATGATTCATTTATTTCCACGTGATTCTTTTTACACATGATTCATTTCTTTTTACATGTGATTCTTTTTTGCACATGCTTCATTTATTGTCATGTGATTCTTTTTACACATAACTCATTTATTTCCACATGCATGTATTCTTTTTTAAACATGGCTCATTGATTTTCACGTTATTTTTGCACATATTCACGTGATGTTACGTGGTTACTCAAGTTCATATGTGCCATTTCAGGACATGCTGAACTGCACCTTCACAGCTATCTCACATGCAGTCGCATATTCCTTACATAATCACATTTGAAATGTATGTGGTTTTTGTAAGGGCACAGATACACATCTCTTTAGTCTAACTTCATTCTAACTTCTTTCAGAGGAGCTTCCTCAGTCCTTCTCTTTTTTTATTGCAGATATTGTAATCTCTCGCCAGTCACCGGGTGTTTCTACATTCATTCTCAATAATGGCATGTGTACACTGTGATATCCGTTAAGTGCATTGTTCAGCTGGTGTCTTGTCCCATTAGCTTTAGCAGATAACCCAGGTTCTGACCAAAACTGGAGCGCAGTGTGTTAATAACTGAGAGATTTGATGTCACGGTGATTGTCATCTATGAGCTCCTAACTGAATTTAATTTCTACTTTGAGCAGTGGGTTGAGACTCTCAGGAGACGGGTCGACCTCTGGCAAGTGGATCAGGATGCTCTGTACCTCAGGCACACCCAGAGACAAACACAGCTGTGTTGAAGGTCCTGCTCACTTTTGCACTTCTGCAAAAAAAAAAAAAAAAAAAAGAGCAACCAGTTTTACTCAAAACACCATAGTTACTGTACCTACCCTGACGCTGATTATCTTTCAATAACAGCACAATTTTTGTTTCATTCCTCTTAAACCACAGCAATTTGCCAATGAGTTTTGTGAATGAATTTTTTGTTTATTAAAAAAACAATCTTTATATATTTATAGTTATATTTAAGAGAGAGTTGCAACGTCCCACACCCTGAAGATTTTCCTGTTGCGGAAAGACTGTTAAAGCACTGACACTGGAGACTCCTTCCACAATAGTTTAAAAAAACTCCTTACAGAAAACTTTACATTTCCAACAATGTTCATTTTTAAATAACCACAGTTTTTAAATGAATCTGTTTATTGTTTAAATTATTTGGAGCAGTAGAAGTGATAATGCTTGCGAAAGAGCACGTTAATATAAACCTGTGATTTGCCTTGCAACTGGAACTACTTTCAAAGCTGATGTTATAGAAGATGAATCAACAACTTCTGACCAATCAGTGCTGTGGTATTAAAAGTAGTAGCACAATATTATTTAAAATCATTGCCTGACATTTTACATGATGTTTAAGAATTGAACAGTTCTCAGACTTAACTCCCTACTTACAGCCTCAATTATTCCTCATGCAATTACTGATTAAAGGTGTGGTCCACACTTTTAAAATCCCACCGAGGTGTACTTGACATGTTCACCAGCCGTTTATGGTAAAACCTCGATCTTTCATCCACCTCCCACCTCATGGCATGTTTGTATTGTGGTTAAGTACTCGCGCACTTGGCAACCGTTTAGGATTAACCCTTACATACATGAGAATAAATTGTTGGATGTGCTTCAAGAAGGAGATTCCTCAGTAGTGTGTGTGTATGGAATGAGGAGATATTGTATCTCAAGGTCAATCATTAGGGAGGATGGTGCAAAAAGTGGCAAAAAAAAATGTAGAGAAAAATGGGAATGGTATTAAGATTGATGGAATAAATTTTGGGCAATTAGCACGGTCCACCAGGGCTTTGCTCGTGATTTTATCCTTCTCCCTAAAGCAGGTTGAAATTAGCAAATGCATGGAAAGAAAATTAATTTGGACCAAAATGTATCAGGTTTTGAGCATGTCAGGTTTTGCAGATGTTCCTGCTTTTATTATTATTGTTATTATTATTATTATTATTATTATTATTATTATTTTGCATTTTTGCTTTTTTAATTCAAGAAATTAAGAAATTCACTGAAATCAGGGGGGGTGCAAATTTTTGCACTCACTGTATATTCATATATTAAAAAAGCAAATGAATTATTTGTTTTACTATCTTAATAAAGGAAAAATGTTCCGGGGTTTGTTGGGTGTGTACAAGAGTGAGAAACTCATGGTGTGTGTGTGTGTGTGTGTGTGTGTGAGACATTTGCTAGTCCCAGTGTATCTCAGGGCGAGGCAGTGCCAAGGCTACACACCTGGAGTGGTCTGACTGGTTCATGCCAGCTCCCCTCTTCTCACTTCTCACACATTTTCTCTCTTTCCCCCCTCCTTTTCTCTTTCTGTCTATCTGTCTCTGTCTGTCTGTCTGTCTCTCTCCCTCCCTGCCTCCAAGCCTACTGCATGAGAAGGCAAGGAGAGGAATGTGATCTAACCACATACTCAGATATTGAGATGCCTCCCCCTCCCCTCTCTCTCTCTCTCTCTCTCTCTCTCTCTCTCTTTCTTTCTCTTTCTCCTTCTCTGACTCCTGTGATATCTCTGCCAAGCCGGAATGTTTTTCCTAGCCTCTCCTACACATTTTCACATACACACACATCCCTCTCCATCTCTTTTTTTCCTTCTCTGTCTCTCCCACATGCTCCTCTTTTTGCACTCCTTTCCCTTCTTTATATTCCATCTCTCGTTCCTGTTTTTCCCTCTCTCTACCTCTTTCTCGCTCACTGGATCTCACTTTCTCTCACACTTCATGGCAGGGTAGGTGGGAAGATTCAGCCCACCTCACACGCACACGCATACATACACACACACACGTACACACACACACACACACACGCTGTCTCGTGTCTCAACTTGCATGCGTGAGGTTGTTAGCCAATTGCTCATGCCACTGGTTGGAGCTGCACCCTTCGCCTCTCCATCACTGCCATACACACAGCGTTTGTGAAACACACTCTCCCAGTGCACATCCTCACAGCTTCATGCACTCGCCTCCTCCATTTTCCTCAACTTCTGACTAAACCCCTTTCGCTCTGATTGGTCGGGAGGCGTTGATTAATTTGCTATCAAGCTGGATGTAATTTCAAATTACAGGTTAATATTAAAGTGCACATTCTTAGACGTTATCGTTTCTATAGTAACAGCTCATTCACAGGAACTTGTATGATGTATGCTTCATATAAGGAGTCTCCAGTGTCAGCGCTTTGGGAGATTCGGACATGGGAAAGATTGCATTGTGGTTTGCGCTTCCTCGGTACCGTGACGATCTGCTTTTTTTTTTTTTAGATTGTTAACTTATAGAGAGAAAAAAGAAAGACTGGTGAGGAACGACTGTTTAGAAGTGCTATAACGTAAGTGAGACTTGTTTGACAACATTAAATGTAACTATAAAAGGATAAATAGTATGTGTCAAGCCAATTACTGTGGTATAAGAGGTATAAAACACTTCTGTATGCACTGTTATAGGAAAATGATCAACTCGATCAGCAGGGTGGTAGCCCTGCTTCGTAAGTCTGCTTCATCACACCCCATCGTTGATTAATTTTTCTCTAACAGCATGCTCATGAGTGATTTATTCCTTACATAAGTGTGCCTTAAGCTCTGCTGTACCTGATCAATATTCTAAATATCTTTACAAATTGATGATAGAGGCTAATTAGCCCTCTCTGTCTTAGATTGTATGATAGTTGCAGTTGGTGGCAGCAGACTATGTTATCGTATTTAGCTAAATTGTAAGACACCTGTCCAGGGTGTCCCCCAAGTTGAGCTCCCCGTGACCCTGTGTAGGACAAGCGGTACAGAAAATGGAATGGATTTTGAAATGCAGCTAACAAGTCAAGGAAGTGTATGGTCTCATTCCTTTATACATTTAAACCTAAAACCTGTATTCAGTGCATTTTTCCGAACGGAACAAATCGACTAATATTTCATGTGTAAAATATGGAGCCATGTGGATGAAATTTGTGAAGCTTGTGTCTGAACGATAGCTACTCATTTATCTGCTTAGATTCATCAATTCAATCTTGGTGTCACAAACTCAATTAGAAATATTGAAAAACTGTCATGGCGGCCATCTTGCCTTCGGGAAAAAAAAAAGTCTTCGTAAAATCCTTCATTATTTTGTCACTGTTTGTGGGAGTGTAATCTTTACATTTAGCAACAGTTGCTCAATAACTGGGTTTGTAAATTAGCTGTGCCATATTTGTGCTGACGAGTTGTTTCTGAGTTGATTCTTGGCCTCTGGTGCTGTGTTTTTCTTGTTCTGCTGGCAGGATGTGTGCTGCAGGTTGACAGTAGAGCCTTATGAAGGTTATTGGTATGTACCATCACCCCGTTAATGTGGGTTTGCTTACAGGAAGTTTACCCAGATATCTTGCCACATCTGTCGCTGCACTGATCGATAACGTGTTCTTTTTGTCTCCTCGAATGGGGTAATTTTTGTTTTTCTTCTTAAAGAGATAAAAATGTTTTGTATAGAAGAAATGCTGACTAGGTGGATGTTCCAGACCACTCACCATGTCCTGTACAGAGCATCTTGGGTTTTTTTTTTTCTTCCTGTATGTACAGTGTGCTTAGTTTACCAAGCTCTGCATACCCAGCCTGTGTTTAATGCAATATAAAGTTGCTGTATTATTTTGTGTGACTTTATTAGACAATATTAACTTTTTTCAGCTTTAAACCTACAAGGCCACCCCAATTAATCTACTAACATTAGACTGCTTTCACACTGTGTGTTTTCTCCTCGATCACCAGCCCACGCTTTACATGCAGTCCTATGGAAACGATTAAAAAGTACTAGTGTTTTTTTTTTTTTAAAAAACATTTTCATTACTGTGGAGCTCCTCAAGAAGATGAAAAAATCAAGCACTTTTTAATCACGCAACCAATCAGGTCGTGAGCAAATATAAGGAGATTTATTTATGATGTGTCAAAACAAATGCTGTTTTACACTGTTTTGACTATAAATAAAAAGTACAGATAAAAAAGTACAACATGCCATTCTTTAATAAATAAAAATTGTTAGAGCTGTTGTATTGCTGTGGTATAAAAGGAATAAAACAATTCAGGATGTGCTGTTATAGAAAAATAATCAACTTTAGGGTGCCTCTGCTTCATCACACCATTCTATTGTTGATTATTTTCCAATAACAGCATGCTCTCAGGGGTTTCATTCCTTATTTAAGGTATAGCTACTCAGAGAAGAACATGGTGAAATGGGTTAGTGCTAGTGAAAGAGGTTTATAGTAGTGACGTAGTGACACTTTGTCCTAATGGGTTGGATATTGGTAGTCCACATCATTTGTGTTTTTCCTCCTGTCTACAGAGCCAGGGCCACCAAAACCTCAGCAACTAATTAATGAACAGCTGTCAGTATGCTCTTCACCAAATATTACAAAAATATACTGATTAAAAATGACTGATCGCACCTTTAATGAATTGCAAAAACAGTCTGAGTAACATTATTTAAAGTAGAATAAACGTATAATTAATGAACACCTTTGGAATATGAGGAGAAGTTCACCAAATATTGCAAAAAGTTTTCTAATTAAAGAATTTTTGATTGCGCCTTTAATGAATTGCCAACACAGATTCAGTAAGAGTATTAAAAGTTGAATAAACCTTTTCTATTTGCATTTTTTTTTATCTTATGTCAGAGCATACAAAATTCAGGGAAAATTTTTCCAGTTAAATTCTAATAAGTCCAAGTCCAGGATTTGAGTACTAGATGGCTCGCTTTAATGCTCCTGATTTAACTGATCAGCTAATTAACAAGCCATTCACGACTTGAAATGAGTCTGTTAGAGCAGGGAAACTCCAGGACTGGGACAGGGAACCACAGGTCTCATATGATGTAGCGCTATATCCGGACTATAATCACCCCTGGTGGCTGCCAGTGGCCCGTGGTAGAAAGAGGAGGTCAGTGGTAGAGGCAGCCATGAGTGCCGTGGTGGTGTTGAGGGACTTAAATAGACGCATGTGTTTGGGCCTCGCCGGGCACGACGGGGTGTGGCAGCTCGGACCCTCATTGAGCTCTTGGGCACAGCCTCTGGCGGCTGTCGCCAAAACCTCCCGCTGGCAAAATGGGCTACTCCGCCGCTCCCTTCGCTACTTTCATCACAATGCCAAAATGAAACAGACTCGTGGTTTGCAAAGATTGCTCGGGTTACTCTAGGAAGTGTCTCGACTCAGACTGGTTTTTATGATTTGCTCACTGTATGCTAGCAGACGAGTGTCATGATCAGCAACAATGCATTACGTTGCATAAGGAGCATGAAAGTATAATGGTAAACAGTTTACTTCTCATTGTTGTGGTACTATCAAGGAGACACATTTTGTATGTTTAGTATGTATCTTCATACCTTCAAAAATAGTTCAATTGGAACATAGGGACCACTTTCACGCTTTACCTCTAAAAGCTAATTAAAGGTACGCCACATGCACCAAAGATACATCCTCAAGGTACAAAAGATGTCCCCTTGGTGGTACAACAAAGAAAAGTACAGTTTTATACCTTTATTTCTGAGAGTGTACACAGTTGTACACAGCATCCAGGATTCCCAGGGTAAATTAGACGCTCTCAGAGTAGCCAAACAAATAACACATGGTCTACGTGCTTTTATGCTCTACTCATATACTTATATATGAGTATACTCATATAACTTTCTAGATGTTGATTTGAGTCAAAATGGAAGATATGTAGAAATGGAAAAGTAATAAGGTAAGTGCATCTAAAGTTTTTATGTTCTACTCAAAAAGCTAAATTCCTATTGAGCAGCTAATGTTAGCTGTTAGCTGCTAACGATTGCCAGCAAGCAAATGTTAGCGTAATCTAACTAGCTAGAACGTTACCTAAATAGTTACTGTAGGCATTGAGTGTTTAACATCACTGTAGCCTAGCTATTTTCGCTCTAGGTCATGTGTAACAGGGTTTTAGGATTATGGTATTCTTAGATTAGCATGAGTAAATGTTTTTAAAAGCATCCGTTAAATGCTGTAAATGTAAAGGTAAGAAAAAATACTGTTGTGGACTTTTTTTTTTTTTTCAAAGGTGTTCTAGGTCTTCATCTAACACTTCTGCAATAGCACGTATCCGTTATAAAGTTCAGCCTCTAAACCTTTATGTCTTATAATTGTGAATAAATACAGAGACAGAAAGACAAAGGAGACTGAAATGATGAGGTGAAATAGGTTTAATGTATTTTCAGAGGAATTTGTGCTGAAAAGGTGGCTCACAATTATGTTGAGTTTAAAAAGACAGGGATTTAGAAAAAGAAGGAAAAAAAAAAAAAGATACCCCGAAGCTGTAGCTAATGCAAACATTTGTTTTTTTTTTCTTCAGGGAAAAGAGGCACTGTAGAGAAAAGAAAGACTCTTTCTACCTTTTAACAGAAGTCAGGCCTTCTTTAAAGGAAAATGTGTCCAAAATTAAAATCTACACTATTTCCCCTTTATACCAAATCAAGTCAGTCTGCCAAGACATGTTTGCTTCGCTAGTTTTTTGCCCTTACACTAAGCTAAAGTTGCTAGCATGTAAGGGAAACTTGAAGTTAGGAGGTTAGCATCACGAAAACTTAATGGTAATATAAAATGTAAATCATTACACAATTGCCTCAAGTTTCTGGCACTGTAGGTTGCACT
Source organism: Pangasius sanitwongsei (assembly GCA_037576675.1). Classification (NCBI taxonomy): domain Eukaryota; kingdom Metazoa; phylum Chordata; class Actinopteri; order Siluriformes; family Pangasiidae; genus Pangasius; species Pangasius sanitwongsei. Next base: position 21,757,552 of record CM075017.1, on the reverse strand, counting down.
AATATGTAGAAAAATGGATAGAATTTGATTATATTTTACATGAATGGTATCACTGAGCTAAACCATGTTTAGCACAAAGCTAAGCTGGCAGTTATATGTTTTTTTCTACATGTTAGCTGTATTAGCCTAGCACAGTTTTGCACCACAGACGTATCCTAGGCTAATCAACTGTAAATGAGGGAAGTGGACAATGTGTATAGAGATTTCATGAATAAAAATAAAGCTTAGAAGGAAGTAGCTGAGATCATTGGTGCCTCTGGTGAGTGTATATAGCTAGTAAATGTAGCTTGCTTTGCTAATCTGCCAACAGAGCTAGTATGAAGCCTAGCACATAACATGTAAATCATTGACAACCTAGAAGCAACATGCACGACTTGTCACACGCTAGCCTGAGCATAGAGGCTGTAGCTCATCCTGCAAACTATATGCTCTCTGCGTAAATCACAAATTGCGTTTAAAAGCCGGCGTGAAGTGGAAAAGTTCAACCACAGGGAAGTCCTGCAAGTTCAATAACGGATGTTAATTAATCAGTTGTTATTGAATAAAAAAAGAGTCCATTGTCAGGACAATGAACAATTGTTAACGTTAATGTGGGCATTAAAACGGCTAAGATATGGATATGTACAGAGTACTAATAATATAGATATAATAATACTGATATAGAAGCGTGTGATTAAATTGTATTCACGTTTATTGCAGCTTCTATAAGATTTAGAAAACGTGTACAAGTCCTGTTTAGTGTGTTAGAAATGAAGAAATTGATTGATCTGTTCCTGATGTATCTGCTATGATCAGGGTTGCCAGATCTTCATGACAAAAGCACTCCGATAAAAAAAAGCAGTATTCACACATGTAGTTTTCTTGAATATGTCCCAAAATGGTTTCATATTATTAAACATTTGGTCATAAATGAAAAATATGAAAGAGTATGCAGTTCTAAAGTTGTTCAGTTCTGCAATAAAAAAAACATGCATGGCGCTGATTTACACCTGGTTCTGGGAATATGTAAACAGCAGCGCTTTCCATTTCTCCACCCTTTATTTGCAATCCTCCTTCAAATGCATATGTAAGAGGACTAGAAGCTCACATAAAGCGCCAGATCTTTCATGCAGAATTTTTTGTATTTAGAACTGTTTAGTACATCTGGCCCTACATGTCTCAAGGCCAGGAGTCTGTTGCTAAGAAAAGGCCAAAGCAGTGAACCTGTGTTGTGTGAGGACAGGAGCTTGGTGAGGTCGGCCTGGGCTGGAGCAGCCGGAGGGGAAAACAAGATGGTTTCTTTGGGTTAGAGGAAGCCTTTCATTATGAGTCTGGCTGCCTTTTTGGGTCAGAGGTTGTGCACCAAGTGCAAAGAGAGCCCTGCAGGAGGGATTTGGGTGCTGAGGAGTCTCTGCGACAGGCTATATTGCTAAATTTTGCCTATATTATAATATAACATGAGAGATTTGTTGCTCGGTTCTCACTAAAGCCGGTTAAGATTATTACTCATCACACTGTATGAGATTCCACAAATTCTATAACAGACTGTGCGATAATGTGTGTTCTTTATGTCAGATTATACGTCCTCTGATGACAGACCTACGAATAAAGAAGATGACTACGTTCTATTTACATCATCAATCAGCGCGAGCCGGAAAGGTAATAAGGATATTTTTTCTGTTCATGGTTTGTTTACGTTTTGCAATCGCCACTAGCATATTTGTAGCTGTCCTGTGAGTTGTTGTTGTGCGTAATTGTATGGCATGTTTTTTAGATAAGTGTTGAGTTGAACTTTGCCGCAAATCACATTATATGTCCTTAAAACGACGATCTCAACGCACGACCAAAGATTATTTTTTATGATGTGTGATTTTTGTCTGTGATGTGAATCGCAAAAAGTTGTACAATGTGTAAACCAGGCTTATGGCTCCATATCTAGTGGAAAATCCATTGGGACATTAGGTTTTTAGATTTGTATATGTAATTAGGTTAGGCATGAGTGCTTGAGAGATTAGGAGATGTTCAATGCAGTGTATGTGTATGTATATTTAGGTGTGTTATGTTTTCTTATATAATATATGATTCAGGGAGGTGGGGGCTGTTGTGTAGTGAACTCGGAGGACAGAGTGAAGTGGTGAGCTCATATCACTCTGATGTCTTTTTTTTTATAGCAACTAATCGGTCTTTACAACTGCCTACAAACCTGAAGAGGAGAAGAGATCGGAGGAGGAGGAGGAGGAGGAGGACGACGATGAGGAGAACGCAGACCAAACTAGATTCCTTAAACTCCTAAAGTTTGACCTGCCCTCATTTAATTTGTGGATCTGAATCAGAATGAGACCACATTTCATTCATTAGCAAACATCTGCGAACACACTCTCATTTGTTACAAGGAGCCACAATACGCTGTCACACACATGTGCTCGCACTCGCACGCACCACGAAATAGCACCTTGTAGCTAATCATACAGTCCAGGACATGGGCGTCCTCCGGGAGGCGGCAAGTTCGGACTCAAAGCCAGCTGCCAGCGTGTATCGAAAAGCTCCAACTCATTCTCTCTCTCCCTCTCTCTCTCTCTCTCTCTCACACACACACAGAGGCTTAATTACAGGAGCACGACAAACAAATTTAGCCAGAATGCTAACCAGAGTGGAGGAGGCAGGAGGGAGCACGGAGCTGGCCAGGCAGGACCACAGAGCGGGGAGGGGGGTCTATTTCGGGCCGCGCCACTCTCATTACTTATCATAGTTTAAGTCTCGGAGCAAGCAGGCAACCTACAATTCAGCTCCCCAGATGGGCCCGTCCACCCGACCCTCCTACACCACACCAACCCACGGCCGGGGCTTCACCTAAATATACAACACACACACACACACCACCAGTGGCCTGAGTCTTCAAGAGCGCTAACCCCACAGCCACTTCTCCATGGCACAAGGCACTTGCCTAAATTAACAATCAAGCACACACCCAGACGGCCGGGCAGGAGAGAGAGAGAGAGAGAGAGCGAGAGAGAGAGTGTATGTGTGTGTGTATTCGATAGACCGACTGAAAACCTGAGGTTGATGGAGAGAGAGAGAGAGAGAGAGAGAGAGTGTTAGGGTGTGTGTGTTCCTGTTTTGGTGAGCGCCAGCATGGCCAGGGATTCGATTAATTTGTAAAAGAGATTCTTTATTTGAATATTTCTATATGATTCATATGCCATCAAAGAAAATATTTTATACTGGTATAAAGATTGTTATGATTCTTGTTACGATTTTCATTTGCTGTTACAATTTTAACGCTGAACGCATTTCATTTTTTTAATCTTCCCACATAATATAGTGTAAACTCCTTTTATGAGTAAGAGTGTCATAATGGCATGTAATATTTACATATTATAATCATTTTCTGCAAAATTCACAGCCTTGAGAAGCAAAAAAGTCATCTTTCACCCCCTCAAAACCACATAACGTTTAACTTTTAAGATTTAACAGGTTTAATAACGGACCTGGACATGGAATGCACAATGCAAACAAACAAACAAACATATAAACAAACAATCAAATTGCAACAATGATGTCTGTCAAGTGCAAATTTCAAACATATAAACAAACAAACAAACAAACAAATACTGATGTCTGTTGATGGCAAAATGCAAACAAACAAACAAACAAACAAATAGTCTAACAACGATGTCTGGTAATGGCAAAATGCAAACAAATAAACAATTAAATAAATAAACTAGTAAATAAATTAGAAAATCTATAAATTACAACAAAGATGTTTGACAGTGAAATGCAAACAATCAAATAAATGAAGGAACAAATAAAAACATTCCAACAGCGATGCCTGTTGATTGAAAATTGCAAACAAACAAACAAATGCATGGCAAATAGATTAGTAAATAAATGAATGGAAAACAAACAAATAAATCAATAAATATTAACAGATAAATAAATATGTACAAATTAAGTTATGAGAAAAGATACAGACACTAACCCTGCCTGTATATCTTTCCATAAAACCTTGCTTAATTCTGCATGCAGCTTGTTTTAAACTTGTTTCGTTTGTCTTATTATGTATGATGATTTGTCACTTCCTGTCGTGGAAACCTAATGGACAAATGAGCCATATCTAGTGTTTAACACAAAACCACGCTCCCAAAACGCATGCATACAGACTGCGTAGGATGACAACGCCTGAGTGCAAGTGAAAGAGGCGGAGCTTTCTGAATTGACAAGTAGAGACGCCTCCTTGTCGTGATTGGCTGGATGTAGGTGGTCCACATTTGGGGTTTTTTTCTCCTGTGTGCAGAGCGTGGGGAACCACAGAGACTGGAGTATTTTATTGAAGCTTCTAGAATATGAGCAGAAACATGTGTTAAAAAAAAAAAAAATCACTGACCGCACCTTTAAAGTAAACACGTACTAGGATGCATTCGTAATTAGGAAGTGCGTAAAAGGTTGGATGTGTTTGGTGTGATACACTGAAGTGTTTGATAGATGGTCGATCAGATTGTTGGTGCGTTTTTCTGACTGAGCTTTAGTAGGTGTTTGGTGCAGCCTAAGCGTTTGACGTCGTGTTGGTGCGCTAGCTAATGGGCGCTTGGCAGTTGTAGCCAGAGAGCACCCACGGCCTCCACCACTTCCACCCACCATGTCCTCCATACAGCTGCTCTCAGTGAAACAACCTCACACCTCTCTCTCTCTCGCTCTCATCAACCTATCCATCCCTCGCTCATTCTCCCATCACGACATCTCTCAGTACACAATCTCTCTCTGGTCTGGTCATCCCACCCTCCACTCCTCTTTCTCTCTTTTATCCAAACCGAGTCATATTCTTTTTTATTTTTCTCTATTTGTTCAAAGTCTTGGATTCTTTTCTCCCTTCTGTCAATACATTTGAGTCTCTCTCTCTCTCTCTCTCTCTCCATATTGATTGAGGCTTTTCAATTGTTTGGCTTTACAAATATAAAGTGCTCTTTCCAGATTCTTCTCCCAGCACAAAGCTGTTTTCGCTGCACCACCCTGACTTTCAGAATGTAAAGTTTATAAGGATAAGGATCAGGGACAGTATTTTTTTATTTATTTTTTTTTTTTTAAATGCTGATTTTTTCTTATAATGCATCATAGCACAATACATGATAAAGGAAAGCTGTAACAATGAGCACATTTTTAAGGTGAGCTCAAGGTTACAGTTTTCCTTTGTCAAGTATTCTATCAAAGTTCTACTTTGAATCTTTTCTGAAAGGAAAAGTGTTGACATTGGCATTTTGGAAACGACAAGTTTGTCTCTTATGAGCATGTTGTTGTCGAACGTTACTGTTGTCATTTACGGGAGTGTCTGCCTTCATTTTCTGGACATGGGAAATTTAAACTCTCATTTTCTAACTAACATCAGCTCTGGCAGTTTTTCTGGCTGCAGGACAATTCACAGGTTTATATTAATGCAATTGTTCTAATACGTTTCTATAGTAACAACTTCCCCAGGGTCTTGTATGATTGAGACTTAAGCATAAAGATTTAAAAATGTGTATAATTGTTGATATGGTGAAGTTTTATGTGAGGAGACGTTTATTTAACATTTTTGGAAGGAGTCTCCAGTGTCAGCGCTTTGTAAGAGTCAGAGGTAAAGCTGTAACTTCACAGTAACATGACAAACTGTGTCGAGAGAGAAAAAAGAGAGGCTGGTGAAGGAACGTCTGTTTATAGCTGCTATAACGTAAGTGACATATGGAGAGTTTTATCGAGCGTCCACAAAACAACTAACTTGTTTTGTGGATGCTCCATAACATTAAATTTAACTATAAATGGATAAAATGTATGTAATTTTTTTAATAAATAAAAAATTGTTAGCAGTGGCAAACTGCTGTGGTATAAGTGGGATAAAACACTTCAGGAGGTGCTTTTATAAGAAAATAATCAACTTCAAGGTGACTGTGATGGACTTTGTGTCATGTCAAACCATCATGTAGTTGAGATAAATGCCGCATTTGACTTACCTCAGAACTCGGGAAGTCGGAACTCGGAATTATACTTTCGTCCTCCATGGGAAAGAGAAATAATCAAGGATGCATGTACATAATCCATGTTTGTCTTTGTTAGCAGCAAGCTAGCCAGCTAACTGTGATGAGTGATGTACAGCGAATACGTCTGTATGATGATTGTTTTAAAGAAAATACTTATATACTTATGTGAGCAGCCATTTTGAATTGATGTCACTTGCTGAACTCGGGGTCGATGAGACCACACCGATTTCCCAAGTAGGAATTCCGAGTTTTCTTGTTTTTTCCCAGATGGAGATTTCTTTACCAGCTTTAGTCAGATGCAGCAAAAATATGCACAGAATTGACAATAAACTATCCATATACAATCCATTGTCCATAAATACATAATTCTTAAATTAAAACATACATGATTATAGTCTGATTGTACGATACACTGACTGTGTGGTGCATTTATTTCATTTCTAAACCACACTGACCTTTATGTGGAACTAGGCTTGTGTGAGTGTGGAGGTCTTTATTGTCACTCTTTTCCTCTCTTGTGTGTGTTTTCAGGTTCACATTAGCTATAAATAACTGCCGGTGCTGAGGTAAAGCCTGTGACCTCTCATCAGCCCACATCTGAGACCCCTGCAGCTCAGCTAAAGGTAAAGAGAGAACACCGGAGCCCCTGATTTCCCCCATCTCTCTCTCTCTCTCTCTCTCTCTCTCTCTCTCACACTATGGGTACAAGTAGGGCAGATAGAAAATTACATTGCTAATAATACATTGATATTTCAAAAACATCGTTATCATCATCACATTAATTTTACACTTGATGACCAACATATTAATACGCCAAGCATATGCTTTGGCACAAAAATGAAGATAGACATCAGCAATAAATTATATATATATATATATATATATATATATATATATATACACACACACACACACATATATATATA
>CM075017.1:21728782-21750539 GCA_037576675.1 Pangasius sanitwongsei | reverse complement strand
CACACACACATATATATATATATATATATATATATATATATATATATATATATATATATATATATATATATATAATTGTAATGCAACATTTCATTTACACTTATTGATCAACATATCAATGCACAAATTTTCATTGTTATTTTAAACTTAAGTTGGCCAAAAATTCCTAAAAACAACACAGGCACATTATATTTAACAATATAATTCCAGTAATTAAGTTAATAATGAAGTTAATGGTTTTTAGAACATATTTTAATGGAATGTTTTATTCAAATATGCTATTATTATTATTCAAATTTGCTGCATGACAAATAAATAATGAAATTAGACTTGATTTCAAATATCCGAATACCACAAATGTCTATTATTTTTTTAAAAATAAATATTTTCCCAAGAACAGTCATTGTGTTGGACAGAACTGGATGTATATATTTCTAGTTCTGTGAATACTTCTGGGAGTGTCCTCCTGGGAAATATAATAATACGTAATAATTTCATGAAAAATAAACCCTCAGACATTAAAGGAGTACTCAGAGACAGGAGAAGTGGAGAAGCGTGACAGATTTATGGCTTGTGTTTTGGCTTGCGTGTTGTTTTGTACAAAGTGACAATGAAAACCCAACCCTCCCCCATGCACAACCCTGTCATTACTGACACCCTGACCTAAACACGGTGGTTGGGGGGGTTTGGTTTAGTCTGCACATATCTAACCCTTAAATCAGTGTTCGTTTGGCTCAGCCACGACAACTAGGTCAGCATCACGCACACACAGACACACACACACACTGTGATTGGTGTGACCGAGAGCAGGCTGTGATTTTATCTACGAGAGGAGAAAAGGCCCAGAACGTATCTGACATGTCCGGTGCGTCGGAGAGAGTGACGGTTAGATTCCTGTAGACTGATACGGCCGTGTGGCTTCTTTTCCTTCTGAACTTGATCTCAGATTGACAAAGTGAATCTGATTGAGTTTGAAAGCCAGCTCACGAAGCAAAGCCTTCCAGTAATCTCATTTACTTCTGATAGATGTAAAGTCTAGCGTATAGTGTTACCTGAAATCAGTTTCATGCAAGTGTCAAGCTTACCTACAAAAATGAGCCGCTTATTAATGAAATCAGTTAATCAAGTGTGTTATTTGTCTATCAAATATGAGAAATGTTCCCATGGGTGGAGGCTAGTCTTTCATTTTATACCACATTCTCCATACCAAATTCTCAATTCTGCATGATCAGAAGGTGTTGATCCATTTTCTATAACAATAGACACTAATTACAGGTATATATTAATGCGCTCTTTCTACTACGTTATCGTTTCTATAGTAACATCCCATCCAGAGGGACTTGGTGGCTCTCTGTATAATCTAAGGCTAATAGTAAATGGATGTGTTATTTAACAAAGAAAAACATGTAACTTTTTAGATGGTACAGTTTTTTTTCTGAGGTGACGTAACATTTATGGAAGGAGTCTCCAGTGTCAGTGCTTTTCCCGCCTTGGGAAAGTGTTCAGGACAGAGGAGTTTGCACTTTACGGTTTCTCGGTAACACGACAAGCTGTGTTTGTTTATCTTAACTTCAAGATTAACTTCAAGAGAAGGAAAAACGAGACGCTGGTGATGCAATGAATGCTCTTAGCTGCTATAATGTAAGTGAGAACAAGAACTATCTTGTCATGGATATTTGACATTAAAAGTAACTATAAATGGATAAAAATAAAATAAAAATTTGTAATTGTTAGCAAATTGGTGTGGCGATTACGTGAACGTTCCAAAACTATAAAAAGGATAAGAATGGAAATATTTTTTTGGTGCCATGAGAAAGGTGTGTGTGTTTGTGTATCGTTGCACTCGTTCTGCACATCAGGGGCAAAACGATAAAACACATGGTGGGAATTCCTGCCATTTACACAGTGTGTGCACTTTCAGTTCTCGTGTGCAGGCTTTGATCAGAAAGAGACACGGTGAGGCATGATGGTGTTGCAGTGCATCACACACTGGCATCTCTGTCCACCCTCACACCGGCCCCTGATCCCCACACACACACAGACACACACGCGCACACACACACACACACACACACAGACACGCACACACACAGACACACACAGACACACACACACAGACACACACACACACACACACAGAAACACAGACACACACAGTCACACACACGCGCACACATACACACACACACACACACACAGAAACACAGACACACACACACAGTCACACACACGCGCACACACGCACACACACACAGACACACACAGACACACACACACACAGACACACACAGTCACACACACGCGCACACACACACACGCACACACACACAGACACACGCACACACACACAGACACACACACACACAGACACACACACACACAGACACAGGGGAAAGATGACCTGTTTAGATTAATTTCACTGCATGTGAGAGATGAAAGATGTAAAAGATATGAGCTGCAGCTAAAGTGTGTGATTCCATGATAGAGTCACACACCAAAAGATGGACCTCTCAATTTCCACTGTGACTGAAAAAAAAAAAAAAAGAAAGAAAAAAAAGATGGGACTCTTCTTAGAACGCTGGGGGTGATAAGGTATCTTTCTTTCTTTTTCCTTTCCTTTTTTTTCACTAAATGAAGCTAATTTCCACTAAAGAACAAATGCTTTGTTTAGATATGCAGCAAAACGTAGTAAATATTCTGACCGCCTACAAATAACATGATTTTATCCAATTTACTAGAAGCGACTAAACAGGGTTCATTCGCACAGCATAGTGCAGGTCTCAAATGCATCAGGTTTAAGAACTAAAAGAAAGTTTAATAAAAACACAAACAAACCAACAAACAAAATAAAGAACAACAAAATACATGTAATACATGCTTCTTTTTAATAAAATCTGGCATCCTATAACTAGATAAAAATAAAATATAGATAAAGATGTGTTAGTATACAAGTATAAACAAACAGACAAATAAATAACTGAGTGATTGAGTGAGTAAGTAAGCAAATAAGTAACTAATACATAAATAAATGAATTAGTAAGAAAGTAAATAAATAAATAAATAATATCAAATATCAAGCTTATGTAACCAGATGGGCATGACTTTTTAAAAAAAAAAAAAAAATTATTTATCTATTTACAAAAATTAAAAATGTAAAAAATAAAAATAAGTTTTAAAAAATATCTATTTTTTTAAATATACAGTGTATATTCTATATAAACTGGCTTCTTTCTATAAAACTGGGCCCACGTTTGATTTGAGTTTTTTTGTTTTTGGGTAAATCTGGATAAACTCTCTGTATATATTATACACACAGATATGAATCTGTACCGCTATCATGCATGTGATGTGTTTAAAGAATTGTCTTTCGCTGAATATGTGCATTTATTTATTTTTATTTAAACCTATTCATATCTGGCACTAGAGCTTTTTCAACTGTTACTGTTTAATCTATATGCTTCTTTACCTCCTGACCTTTCGTACGTAATGTTCGTGTGTGCACTCAGTTTCCTCCCAGCCCATGTGAAAACACACTCCGCTAACACACGCACACACACACACTGGGCTCACACACTGATGCTGGTGTGTTTTCTGACCTGCGTTGTGTGTCGTATCTCCTCTATAAGACCTTCCTCCTGTGTGCTGCTGTTGCTGTTTTGCGTTTGTTTGCTCAGTCCAGCTGCCACTGCTTTTTATTTTAACAGGTTTTAATGTTCAAACAAGAGCACTTTGTTACGTTTTCGTTTCAGTCTTGGTTTTCTCTGAGCAGCAGACTTGTAATTTGCGGTCACAAATTGGGGAGCTTTTGTAACCGAGTCCCTTTTAGTCCTGCGTCTGTCCATGAGGATAAATATACAGACGTGCCCACCTCGGCGGTCACAGCCCCCCTCTTCTGACTCACATTACACAATTCTGAGAGGATCTAATTCATGCGCTCTAATGAGGTGCTGGCTTTGAGAACCCACTAAATAAACTAGGAACGATGAAGTAGTGTGTATAAGAGGACTAAACAGGTTCAGTCATGTAGTGTAGCGCCAGGTCTTACATTCATCAGGTTTAAGATCTGAACAGACAGACAGGCAGACAAACAAACTACTGTATAATATAATATGGCAACTAAATAATATTAATATTAATACTAAGATGCCTTCATGTTTTTCAGAGCATTATATTAAAAAAAACTTAAAAATTCAAAAATAATGTTATGTGTATTTATGAAAATAAATACATAGAATGATCTGTTTGCTTTGAATTGCTTCCTAAATATTTTTTAAAATAAAACAACAAAAAAAAAAAAAGAAATATAGAACAATATAGAAATATATCAAAATAGCAATATTTGAAATATTTAAAAATGATTAAATAACACAATAGTTGTTTAATATAATTCTATATTGGTGAAGGTATGATATAATATATGACTATTGTATATTTATATCAAATATGTATTAGTAATGCATTTAAAATGTATTTGTTGTACAAATATGTAATTCTCATATCATGTCAGGAACGTTAAAGTGATACTTATGCTTATTATTATTATTATTATTATTATTATTATTTGGATGTAAAAGTGACACATCTTGTCTTTGACGCATTATATTACATAGCTAAAATGCAAAAATAAATAAATAAATAAATAAATTTAAAGAATAATTAAAACAATAAAAATAAAAAGGAAGCAGGTTAAAATAGTCACCAACAGCATCGAATAATAAGTCTTATAAGATAAAGAATAATTTAGAGGAAAAATAAAATCCCTGTGTAATAATAATTAGAAGAGTCTAGAGGCCATTTTGATTAAATACATAATCAGAGTGTTGCTATTAATGACTTCATTACATCCAGTCGTCTATTTTGACCCTAAAACACACACAAACCTTTTGCCTTTTCCCCTTTCAGCCTATTTTAGGTGCGTTTTTCCACCTGACTGAGCACACACACTTGGCGTGTGTTGTGTTTGGATCACTTCCAGCCGTAGATATTTGACTGGATAGAAAAAGGAAGTGAGGTTATCGCTGCAAGGACTCGGCGTGACTTCCTTTCACCTTCCTGCTTTCAGCTTCATAGTGTAGCCTGATAACACCCTGTGGGCACCCAGCACAGGTCCCTGTCTCGTTCCTCCGTTTTTCCATCTACTCATCTTGGTATCAGTGTGGGAACCCGACCCGGACCTTTTATACGAGGCAGAGAGTCATGGTGTCATTTTTCCCAAAAACTCCACCCTGAGACATCTCTCATCACCGCGACACTCGTTCAAATATGGATACACTGAATACACAGTCATCCAGAATCATCCAGAAAAATGTTTTTGAGAACATGGCATCCTTTTTATCTTTGCATCTACAAGCCTAATCATTTATAGCCCATTTTCTCAAAAGCATTGTTTCTGATAGTGTTGAATGTCCTATTTAGCAATTTAGCAGAAGGTTTGTTTTCATGACGGATAGGTGAGGCAGGAAAACTGTGACTGTTTAGACTGTAGTAAGAGGAGACAGGAGATTATTCGGTAGCATACTTTGATCGTTTTCTAAAGAAATTCTTTTAATAATTATTTATTTGAATCTATCCATCATAAAAAGAAAGTTCTTGCTGGCCCGGTTCCCTCAAACATGCTGCAACAAGGACAACTTTGGAAATAATAATTAACAATAATGATAATAATTAAACTTCTTACTTATGTCATGAATGCTAGCAAAGCTAGCAAAAACACTAACATTAACTAGCATTATATATAATGTCTGACGTATGTAACTAGTGTTAACGGTTTTATGTAATTGCTAACATCCAGACTGGCTTTGTTACACTTCCTGCATGGCTTGGCATAGGAAACATAAATTCCACCGGGAAAAAAAGTTATTATAATTTTGGAGTAAAATCCTCTTGACTGTGCAGAGTGCTGCATCTCGTGCACATTAAGGCTGAATGTTTTAAAATTCTCACCTGTGGGTCATAATTCAGCATTGCAAATTACTTTAGCGTAACAAGCCCTATGTACATATGCATGTGTGTGTGAGTGTGTGTATGTACTTGTATGCTTGCTTGTGTGTGAGTGTGTGTGTGTGTGTGTGTGTCATCGTGCTCATCGAGGGCTCCTCCAGGCTACAGGGGGGCTGTAAACAGCTCAACAGCTGATTAGGCATTGAGCACTTGTAGAAAATACACACACTCATTTACACACACATACACACGCACACACACGCACTCTCTCTCTCTCATTCATAAAGAATTTGGCAGGCAAATCAGGGTGCATTAACAGAGAGAGTGATGTGCACACGCACTGTACAGTGAAGGTACAGTAGAAACAAAAATCTACGAATTTGAGCCAAATCTAAAGAATTCATTTAAAATTTCTCCAAATACACACTTAGCACGAGCGCACAAATCACAAATGTATTATTTATTAGCGATCCAAAGTGCTCAGACCCTCAGTCACGTTTTTGGTTGCCCAGAATTTTTTTTAACAGTTAAAGGGGCAGATTGTAATTTTTAGAGCGAGGTCAAATATAACCGCAATGAAAACATCGACAACCCATCAGCATTTGCTCAACTAGCCCACTTTCTCTGTGAAACTACATATGTCTTGTGAGTTTTTATATGGAAAAATGTATAGGGTTGTTTAGTTATCTTTTGGCAAGGGGTGGAGCTAATTTCTGGGCCAGAAAAGATGCAAACAGATGCCTGAAAAGTATAAAATAGCGAGATCCACTGCATGTCAGCGTTACAAATAACAGATTTTTCTAAGGTATCTTTGAAAATGTATAATTATTACAGATCCAGGAACACTTTTATAAATTACAGACTGGCCCTTTAATAGAGACCTACGCCTGGAATGTAGAAGATATGGCAGTGTATTTATCCAAGCATAAGATTAAAGGCATAGTCATGTTTTTATCTTAATGTGCTAAAAGAAATATAGTCTAATATAGTCTTAAGAGCAAAGACATCTTGTAAGATAACAAAAAAAAGGATAAAACACCGCAGCACATGCTGGTCTTGAAAAATGAGGCAGCCTGACATGAAGAACCACCACACTAAAGTTGATTATTTTCCAATAACAGCATGTCCTGGAGTGTTTTATTCCCCTTATACCACAGCAGTTTGCCAGAGCTAAAGATTTTTTATTCATTAATGAGCAAAAAGTCGTACTTTTTATCCACTTATAGTTCGATTTAGTGTTGTGGAACATCTGCAAAATAAACGAGTTCCTGTTCTGACAGCTACAAACAGTCATTTCCTCACAAGCCTCAACTTTTTTTTCACTCTCTTGAAATTAATAAGACAGAAAATGTGGCGTGTTGTGTTACCGAGATACGGTTACAAAGCACTGACACTGGAGGCTCCTTTCATAAATGTTACATAAACATCTCCTCAAAGAAAACTTGTTTTTTAATCCATTAATGAGATCATGCGCAAAACAAGTCCCTGTGTAAGTTGGTACTATAGAAACAATAACGTATTAGACCATGTGCATGAATATAAACCTTCTGACCAATCAGAATTGAGAATTCAACATAATATAATTTGTCTATAGGAAGCAGGATTTCCTAGACAGACCGCTGTATTAGCATAATGGTGACTGAAATGCTAATACACTGGCCACACTGCTAATTGATTTAGGTTATATTTAAATGGTGCTTTAGTGCCGTATTCGGCGTGTCTTCCCGAGTCGTCCTGTTCTCTCTCTCCGCCATCTCCCGCTAGCGCAGAGCGGGCATCGCTCCTCCGGGTGAAGCGTGGGCACCATAGGGTATCTGTGGCGAGGTCGCCACCCTTCAGTTGCCATGGCACCGGCACGGAGGCGGAGGTGAAAATTAAAGATGGCAGGAGGCGTCTCGCACTGCACCTTGCTCCTGTCCCGAGAGGGACAGAGGGAGCGAGAGAGGGGGGAAGAAACAGACGACAGACGTCTCAGGGGCCCGGTCACCCACCGCGTGCGACGGAGGGAGAAAAGGAGAGATAAATAAAGGATAGAGAAAAAGAAAGAACGAAAGAAGGAGACAAAGACAGAGAGAGAGAGACAGAAAGAGGCCTGCATATTTCAGCCAGCTCGTCACAGGGTGGAGCGGGAGAGAGAGCGAGGTGTGACTGATTTTGTCTTTTCATTTCACAAATTAGCGACATGTCCTTCCATTGTTCTGCCGTCTGTTCTGCCGGCTGCTCCCATTCGTTTTAGGAGGCGCTTTATGGAGCGCTAGCACGCAACGGGAGAGACAAAGATACTCACACTGTGACTTTTGTGGTTAACAATACGGAAAAGTCACTCGTCCGGCTTTGTCACATCTTACAGAAAGGTCATGAAGACGAAGCAATGCCAAGAAACAGTGTGACGGAGTGAAAATAGATTCACACGTAAATCATAATAAACTTTATCAATATACTGTATGTGCATGTGTGCATGTATATCTATCTGTATATGTACGTTTGCTTTATTGCATATCTCAGCAGTGTGAAAGCGAGACGGCGCTCAGGTCTCGGAGTGAAGCGCCGATCCTGCAGACCATGAGCGGAGGGTGGAGAGGCTGCGCTGCCATCCATCCATCCATCCATCCATCCATCCATCCTGCCGTTTTCCAGCAGCCGGTCCAGGGCGGTTACGGAGGAGGATGTTAAGCGGAGGGCGCCGCCCTTCAGCTCGGCTTTGTTGTGTGGTGACACACACTCAGCCCACCCTAGCATTCCAGCTCCTATATTCAGCCTGCAGCACAATTGCAGGTTTGTGCAGTTACAAACGGCTCGAGCAGGGGTAAGGCTCAGCCGAGGACACGCACAGAGAAAGAGAGGGAGAGACAGAGAGAGAGAGAGCTTACTTCACCCAAACAGTGAAGTTAAGATATAGTTCATCCGTCTTGCTTCTGTTTGTGCATGTGGACGTCCCTCATCCATTCAGATCACTGAGATGATAATCGCAAATATTGACATATATATATATTTTAATTCGTTTTTGTGTTGATTTGGAAATATCTTGTTGAACACTCTATTATTATTATTATTGTTGTTAGCCAAGTTTGAACCTCCTGGCAGAGGCAACCTGAAATATCCCACCATTCACAGAATTCAATCTTCACAAAGCATCAGTGATGCACAAATAAATGATTATTCATTCAAGCTTCAGATTAGGGTTAGGGTTAGGAAATGATCACATGATT
This sequence comes from Pangasius sanitwongsei, assembly GCA_037576675.1. NCBI lineage: Eukaryota > Metazoa > Chordata > Actinopteri > Siluriformes > Pangasiidae > Pangasius > Pangasius sanitwongsei. The sequence continues at coordinate 21,741,390 of CM075017.1, read as the reverse complement.
CTAAACCCATTAAAGCGACCATAACTATAATAGAACTGTAATAACAATGTAATAATCATAACTACAACAATCTCCATAGGCAACACGTCATTTAAAAAAAGGTAACTAAATAAAATCATGGACAGTTATATACATTAATGATTGTAGCATGAGCTTTGATTATGACCTAAAGCTATGTCTCAAATACTTCAAAGTAGTACTTTACTGCGTGCTCATCTGAAAGACTAGCGTACACTACATTACATTCGAAGCGCTACATCAGGAACGTGCTGTTGTAGGAAAATAATCGACAACAGTGTGGTGCGATGTGAAGCAGAGTTAATATTTCCACTCCAGCTCCAGTGTCGTTTATTTTCCAACAACATCAATTCCTAAATAGTTTTATTCCTCTTAGACCACAGCAATTTGCCACAGCTAGCAATTTATATATATATATATAGTAGATAAACTACCATTTATTTAAACTTCCATATATATTTTTAGATAAAATACAACAAAAGTAGTTTAATTTTTTTTTTTTAATTAAAACAAAGTACTTTTTTTTTTTCAAATTTGAAAGTGGAAAATGTGAATTATTTTTTGACAGTTATAGGAAGAGTAGTAATAAATCTGGAAGATAAATTCAGCACAAACTTCTGATAATTTAGAAAATCATTTATTTAAAAAAAAAAAAGAGATCACATCGCTGATGGATTGAAGTTAAAGCAAGTATATGGAAGTGTGTGAGATTAGTGTTCCTTAGCCGCATCAACCCAGTAGCTGCAGTGTAAAACTAAGAAAGAACACCAAACATGTCTTGGTTGAAAGAGTGAATTTGGCATTAGGAGGAACTTGTGTACGTTTTTCACTGAATCCTTCATTTAATGAATTCTCTTTCTAAAGCAATAACTACAGATATAGACAGTTTGCAAATTGTCCAATATGCTAGCTCTTTTGTTGAATAGAGCATGCTGTACCACACACACACACACACACACACACTCATGTCATGTAGGACGGGTGTGGTGTGTAGTGAAGATGGATTGGCTAATCTGCTAATCAGAGAGGAGTGTAGAGAAACATGCACTAACAAGAGCAGGGATTACACACACTTACACACACTCACACACACACACATGCCATCACGACTGTCCCCTTTGAGACATAGCCCCCTCTCGAGCACAATTGCACTTACACTCATGCTACACACTCAGATCATAATTTAACACTCATGTTTGGAAGTCTAGAAAAAAACCCAGAAGCAGAAACCGCTCCAGACTGTCTCTAGTCTCTGAGTCATCTATTTTGTGTCCCCCACCCCAGCACACACACACACACACCCTCTCTGTCTCGCAAGAAACATTCATTAGGAGGCCAGTCCTAAAACATACACACACACACACACACTTTCTATGGCACACCACACTGTAGGCCTCATACCCCCACCCAGCACAAATGTCATAACCCACAAACACACACACACACACACACACACACACATGCATGCACCCCTCCCATAGGCCTACCGCAGCCCAATGACTGTGAGGTGGCTGTCACGAGTCTGGGGTTTGGACTCGAGTCTGTTTATGATGATTTGAGCGGCGTAAACAGATTCATCACAGCACACCTGCCAAACTCGCTGCCTTGATCCTGAGCTGAAAAGCATCTCAACACGTCGAACCTTGAGGCGGATGTGCTACAAGAGCAGAAGACCTCATAGGGTTCCGCTCCCGTCAGCTGAGAACAGGAATCCCTTCAAGTTCGACGTGTTGAGATGCTTTTCAGCTCAGGATGCTTGTAAACGAGCGGTTATTTGAGTTACTCGAGCTCGAACCAGTCTGGCCTTCTCCTCTGACCTTCTGAAGGACCATCTCATGCACAAGGTGATTAACAGGAGATTAACTCTTTCTCAAAATACTCTAAATGAATATGCTAAATAAGCTTAATTCAGATAATCGTGACCCCTAAAAACAAGAGTCAGATGCACATCACAAAAGCACATTCATTCACTCATTTTCCCTCTTGGTGCAGAATGAAAAACACACCCACACTTTTAACAAGCATATGAAGTTTTGTAGCCGCCCACCTGCCCCCCCCCGCCCCCGCCCCCGCCCCTCCCCTCGCAAGGGAGTGGAGGGCTTTACTTTAATTACCCATGAGTGTGTTAAGGCCATTACTTTGTGTGTGTGGGATGAGTTGTGGCTTGAGAGCAACCTTGACTATCCAGTGTGGCTTGATTTCCCTGAGCCCCTTCAGACAAAATATGTCTCTCTGTACAGACAGCACTTTCTCTTCTCTTTCTGAATCTCTCTCTTTCTCTCTCTCCCTCTCTCTCTCTCTCTCTCACACACACACACACATAGGGTGTGTGCGGGAAACTGACAATAGGCTCTCAGGGGATCTGTTATGTGTCATTTAAACTAAAGCTGAGCTCATGAGTGAAGAATTGCTCAATAAACTGTAGGATTCAATAGTTTGAATTTATTTCATCAGGTACAATAAAGATGAAGATAACTCTCTGACTTATAACTCTCAAACAAATTCTTCGCTAATATAAGTTAAGATGGCTGGACTGGTGAGTCATAATGAAAGGAATAAAACACTTCAGGACACGCTGTTATAGGAAAATAATCAACTTTGTTGGCCAACGATTACACTTTGTATTAATTAAAGAACAACACAGTATAATTTTTATCCATTTACAGTTACCTCCACTAAACAAGTTAATTCCTGCTATCGCTTTTTTTGTAGCTATAAACGGATGTTCCCTCACCAGCCTCTCTTTTTTTCTCTTTTTTTTTTTTTTTGCACAAAATACGTAAACACTTCCATCCTGAAGACTTTCCTGTGGGAGAAAACTTACTGTTACAAAGTGCTGACACTGGAGACTCCTTCCTTAAACCTTTAAAAGGGTCTCCATACAGAAAACTTCACCATATCAACGTTAGACATTTTTCACGGTTAAATAACAACACGTTGTTTATTATTGTGTTTAGATTATGTTATACATGCCATACACACCCCTGCGTTGGCTGTTACTATAGAAACGATAACGTATTAAAACGAATGAATTAAATATCGCCTGAGCTGCTGATTTTAGAAAACGACTCAACACCTTCTGAATAATCAGAATTGAGAATCAACTGGTATAAACTACACACGTCTGCATTATTCGATGTTTATACCATTAATGAGTGACTTTATACAACTAAGTGTAAATATTGGCACCCTTTTTTTTTTTTTTTTTGCCAATTAATTACTACAAACATATAAATTAAGATTTATTCATATTGGTCATTATAGACTTATATAGATAGTTTTTCATGGACGGTATTAGATACTGGTTACTGCATGTGCTTATAATTTGGTCTATTTGGTTAATTATATAAAAATGTTAATTAATAGGCATTAATTATAGACGTTAGTTATTTTGTTAACGTTGCTTGTTGTTTATTAATTCTGAAGGTTGTAGTTTGTTAATCTTAAATAATGTCGTAAATGTAAATGTAAATGTTTGTTCAGGGAACCTTAACAACAAGCGCTACCTTCATAAAGATGTTCTAATGCCTCTGCATGGCAAAATATCTATTATACACGAAGAGAAAGGCATTTTATTTTTAATTAATAATGGGTGTCTCCATCGAAAAGAAAACGGATGCATGACGTATCTCGAGTGTATCTCATGAGTATTTCATGAGTAATAAGTGTGGAGAATAAGTGGATAAATGTCTTTTAAAAGGCGTGTCATATTTATGGACTTGTTGATGGGGGCTGTTGCGTGAGGAGTTGGTCGCTCTTACATTTAAAGTGGATGACACATCCCTCCGTCTGTGAGCTGTCGAGGGGCTGAGGTTTCATGTCTGACTGCTCGACAATGACACACACACACACACTCAATTGTTGGTTTTTCTGTCTTTGTGAATTGCTTACTGTAGCTAAATAATCCTGACCACAGTACAAGTAACACCTAACCTTGACATTTCCTTAAAAGGAAATCGTTTTTCTGCATTTGTGATGCATAAAACACAAGTGTCCACAATGAAGTACATTTGTCAAGGGATGAAAACCTGAAAACACACTACACACACACATGCACACACACACACATGCATACACATCCTTATGAGGACCTTCCATTGACATTAATACATCTAACATTAACGCAGCTGACTGATGCCATACTACACCAAAACCTTAACATTAGTAGCAAAAGAGAAAGCTCTTTATTTATTTATTTTAAATAAAAGCTAGAGGGTTTTTTTTCTGTCAGATATTCCTATTCTTGTGGGGACATTTACACACACACACACGCACACACACAGACTCGAGACCTGTTCATTACAAGACGTCCAGACAAAGACCACAACACAAAACCGCTAATAAAACCAGACCGTCCAGTGACGTGCAACCCAAAGTGAGAATCACACTCTCAGGAACAGCCTCTGGTGTCAATTAAAGAGAAATTAAACACGCCGCAATATGGCGCTAGGAAGACTCTGTCTAATATGTGACTTCTGAAGGCCCTCTGAAGGAGCGGTTTAAAAAAAAAAAAAAAGAAATGTGTGAGAGTTTGTGCTTTAATTTTTTCACAAAGTTCATCAAAAGAGTTCAGAAGAGTGGTCCTTCTTCAGCCTCCTTCCTTCCTGAGTACCTGACACCTTCTCTCTCCTCCACGAACTTCTCTCCTCGGTCCATCTGCCCCCCTTCCCACCTCTCCCACTCCCTTCCAGCTCACCCACCTACTCAACGGGTGCTCACACACTCACACACTCACGCTCAGCCAGCGAGCAGCACCGGCAGCACGCAGCAGGGGGTCGGCCCAGCAGTACCGCACTGAGCCAGCAGGGGGAGACTGAACCCAGAGGTACAGCAGCACCTGGCTCACCACAAACACACAGGAATTTTCTTTGTTTGGACAATAAATGGGTGATTCCATGATTAGGAACACCTATGCCTATATTACTAATTAATGTAAAACATTACTTAAAAAATATATATATATATATACATTTTGCCAGTCCAGCGCACTATCACTACACTTTACCTTCAAAATGTAAGCACTTTTCCATTAAGGTATAAATTCATTTAACATCTCATGCCTAAAACAAAGCTTTCCAAACAAAGATTCGTCCATTAGAGGTTAAGAAAAAATGTATATTTTACTCTCCATTCACTCAACTTATTCACCCCATGATATATTTGGAATATTCCACAACAGGAAGCTGCATCCTCCAAAAATTTCCAGAAGATTACGTGAAGAAGAAAGGTTCTTGTTCTTTTTCCATATTATTGTTTTCAACAATACTGTATATTCAGTGTGATATTGGCTGACTTTGAAGGTCACATGCTGAATTATAGACTGAAAGTAAATTATTATTAACAATAAAAAATACTTTAGAGTGTCCTTAATGTCCTCATGTCACTAACATGGACATGCTAGTGAACAGCATTGTGTATATTTGCTGGAGTTCTATGCTAAAAAGCCCAAATGCAGCAAAGAAACCTTGTAAATGGTTAAACGCAGGTTTTCTTAGGTTCAATATCGAAAGATTATTATTATTATTATTATTAAAAAGTTTCATTTTTACAGTTTAAAAGAGTTACAAGGGTTAAATGGCACCCTCTGGGTGTGAGTGTGTCTATTTAAGTGTGCTCATACTTGCCATGTTGATACCTGTTCATTTGGTTGTGTATTTGTGAGCTTTTGTGATCTTTTTTTCAAACATTTATTTGTCAGAAGAAGCAAATTGATCTGTCAATGCAATAAGTTAATTTCAACTTGAATTAATTTATCCTTGTAGCTTTGAGCCCCCACAATGTATTATTATTAATTCTTTTTTTTTTTTTTAGGATAATTTGACCCATTTCTAGTCCTTTTTCTTCATTTCATCCTAAAAAGCTTTTCTTTTTTAATAATAAATTTATAACAATACATTTTTAGAGCACATGGTTATATTCATTACGTTTTCACAACCAATAAGCAACTGATAAGACAACAGAACGACGTTAATTCAAGAGAAAGTAATGGTGCATTTGGATTTTTTTTCTGTGATTGTTCCAGTCATCTTTCACGTTGATGGAAAATGAACTAATAACCACAAATTAGTTTGGGCCAAGTTCTTGTTTTGATAAACATCTCTACTTCAGCCTTGTTGTTTAGTTGTAACTCTGCATTCTTTTCTGTTCGATCAGTTGGAGGAGCACCTCGAGGCCTGGACTGGATTCCATTTCACTTGTAAGTCATTTTGGATAAAGTTTTTTCCAAATGAATAAATTAAATGATTTGACAATCAGCCCAACTCTAAAGCAAAAGCCAAATCGTACAAATCCAATGTTTCCAACAAGTCACACCAGGTGTAAACATCTAATTGTTTTCAACTGCTAACTGGTGACGATCCCAGACTGGTTTTACCTGCCCATGTGGAACAGTCCATTAAAAAAATCACTGAAATGGGAAGCCATTAGCAACCTGTTTATCCCTGTAGCTTCCAGTTATTTCACTCTACTGGAGACAACTGAAATTTCCCCTAAGGCTTGGATATGATGAACTTGATGATGAATGCTAATGCAGGAGCGCTGAGCTGTGAGAAAACGAGCTCTCACCACCACTGACAGGCTGTCTGCTCACACACACACACACACACGCGCGCGCGCACACACACACACATGGCCTGGCTGGCCTACTGTCCCCACCTGCTGGCTAAAGAGACAAATTCCTACTGAAGGTGTGTTTACCTGACTGAGCAACACCTGTGCAGTCTCTCTATCTATCATTCTGAATTAAAGAGGGAGGTCCACATACACAAACCTAAGAACATAGACTCCGATGTCCTTTGACAAAAAACTCCAGTCTTGTTAGACATTACAGGAAGACTTTCAGTGCTGTTATTCTCTTCAGGGCAGGCGTCAAACGATGTTAATTGTAGGGGTGCAGGTAATTTTGCAACCAGTATTTTGGGAAAAAAAAACCCACTACTTCAGAAAATGTTTATAGTGTGCTTGGGTGTTTAAGCTTTTGCGCAATACGTGAAGGCTTCCTAAACTCAACTCAATATCTAAACCGCAGAACTCTTATTATTAGCGTCCTTCACAAAAATAAGCAAATTAAAAACAAAATAAAGACTTTATGCACAATGAGTCACATTTTACACTTATATTGATGAATTTCCTATTACTCACACAAAAATCACTCTAAGATCTTTTCAGAAATGTGTCAAAAGGGAAAACCTTGCAATAAATGCAAACAGCCTGACGACCTCACGAGGAAGAAATCAATCTTTTAAATTGCTCTCAGTCTCCAGAACCTAAAGTTGCCCAAAATGTAAAAAACTAATACCAATACCAAAGCGTTAACACAAAAGAAATAATAAAATATATACTATTAATAACTATATATATACAGTATATACCATTAAGCACAAACAGGGACCTAACAAACAATATCAATCTCCTGCAACGGCAGATTTCCCATCACACAGTAAAGAGGATTATGAAAATATTCCAAAGTTTACAGTTTTGGAATTGCATGATTTTTGTGATGGTCAAGTTTAAAAATCACAAGAAGATGTTTGGAAGCATTGCAAGAAAGAGGCCATTCCTGAAAGCAACCCAACACACAAAATGCTGCTCTTGAACTTCACCAAACATGACATATGTAACTACATCATGTGTTGTGGTCAGATGAGATCAAAATAAAATGTTTTGTCCTTTAGCACCATCAGCATGTTTGGCGCCAACATGGGACTGCATACACAGAAAAGCACCTGATACCCTACAAATATGGAGGCACTGCTAAGTATGAGGATATTTCAGCCCAAAACCTGGTTACCTCTGCCAGGAGGTTAAGACTTGGCCATAGTTTGGTCTTTAAACAAGAACAAATGAAATGAAGCAAAAGTGTATCGAAATAAGCACATAAATGGATGATCCACCACCAAAATCAAACCGTGGCCAGGAAAATCTGTATGTTTGGTGAAAGAGTGCTTTTGTGATTGCCTCTGCCAGGAGGTTGAAACTTGGCTGCAGACAGACCTTTAAACAACATAACGTACATCTAAATAAACACCGAAATGCCTGCGGGACACAAAATCAATGTTTTGCGCTGACCATTTCAGTCTCTGGATTTGAACCCTGCTTAAAACCTGTGGTCTGATTTGAAGGAGGAATCCAAATGCACAAACTAAGAATAAAACAGAGCTTAAAATATTTTGCGTGAACGAGTCCAAGCTCCTCTACAAACGTTTCCAGTCTTGTTGGACGTTACAAGACAAGACTCAGTGATGTTATTCCCTTCAGGGGAGGTGTCAAACAGTGTTAATTGCAGGGGTGCCGATATTTTTGCAACCAGGGGATGCTTCAGATTTTTTTTTTTTGATTACAGTGTTTTTAAGCTCAGTGTTATTGACTAACTCATTCTAAAGAAAGTGCATAAAGCTAACTCAACATCTATTTATAGAGCTGTTATTACTGGTGAATAGCGGAAAAGATATAAACCTCACACACAATGATCCTTTTTTTCCCCATTTATACCAATGAAGAATGAATTCCTACCACTGGGGAAAAATTCATTGTCATAAGATTGTTTTAAAATAGTCTATCTATCTATCTATCTATCTAGAAAATCTATAGGTTTATAGTTTCACACACCCTGTTTCTTTAAAATATAAAAATCATGATTACATCCATTTTCTCTTTTCACACATACACACACAGAGTGATAGCACATTCACACATTCACAGAGAGAGTTAGTGTGTGAAATGCCTCAAGGGAGGCTAATGTATAACATTATATATATATATATATATATATATATATATATATATATATATATATATATTACAGTATATAAAAGTCTATTACAGTGTGTTATGGCTGGAGTCTCAGAGTCCCAGAGTGTGCTCAGAGAGAGAAGAACATTGAGTTTAAGAAGCGAATGGGCCGTGCTGTCTAATTCCATGTTTAAAGTTTGGCCTTTTTTAAGCGCAAGCCGCAGCCTCACGGAAATATCATCACACTGACTCTCTCTTACTAATTACCGCCTACCGTCCCATCCAACAGCTCTCTCCTTTCACTTCTGCAAACTTTCCTCCTCTCAGTCCTTCTCCGTGTGCGTTACTTTCCACACTTTGCTCACACAGACTGCAGATTTATTCCAATTTTTACTCTTAATCTGATCTAATTGAAAATGTGTTTGCTGGAACAGCATGTACCACACAGTTGCTTTTTCGCCTTCTTTTCACCCTTCTCTCCATCTCTCACTCTAGCTTTGGCCACATGTGAGAGTTCTCTGTCTTCTTTAGTAGCGAGGGTAACAGGTTCACAGAATTAGAAAGAAACACATTCACGTTCGCTTCAAAATAACCAACGAATCGTGTGTTTCTGCTGCCCACACACCGCCTGGCACCGAGCCCATGTGACTCACCGAGCTAATGAGACAATATTACAATAAACTGTCAGGAATGAGGCAGAAACAAATGCAGCGTTCCAATGGCAGATGTACAACACTCGGGCTTTAATATGGTTGTTTTGATGCTCATTAGCAGATGGCTTTGTTGACAAAATCTTAACCTAATGTACCAGTGTAGAAGCTTTAATTGCTGATATATGAAGAAACATGTCGAGTGACACAGATATTATACAGTACCTCTGACATGTTAGTGCACTGGATAGTTTCCTTTCTCCTGCAATATAGCATCCCTGTCTACTCTCTGTTACACCACAGTGCTGTGGCATTCTTGATTTTGATTGGTCAGAAGGTGTTGATTAATTTTCTATATCAGCAGTTCTGACAGTAGTTTCCATAATAACAGTGTAGACAGGGACTTGCACGGCAGATTCTCCACATAAAAACGTGTAATTGGTGAAATGGTTTTCTCTAAGGAGATGTTTATTTAACATTTCTGGAAGCAGTCTCCAGTGTCAGAGCTTTGTTACAGTCAGAGGTAAAGCTGTAAGAGAGAGAGAGAGAAAAAAGAGAGGCTGATGAAGTGTTTATAGCTGCTATAACATAAGGGAACTAACTTGCTTTCTCGGACGTTCCACAACATTAAATGTAACTGTGAATGGAAAAAAAAGTAAAAAAAAAATATATATATATATATATATAAAAAAAAACTTTACACCTTTACCGTCATTCATAACAAGGAATAACCTGCAAACACCGCTAGTACGTTAGCTCACACTTATCACAGGTTTGACACAAGCCTTTGGGTCTCAGTCTGCTCAAAATCTGTCATGTTATCACTGATTGCTTTAACAGCAGCCAAAAAAGAAAGCATTATCATAACAGTGAAGATTTTGTTTAATAGTAACATAAGTTAGCTAGCTGACTAGCTTAGTAGGCAAGTTCTGAAAAAGGCTTGAGTGTTTTTTTTGTGTGTGTGTGTGACAAACTGAGCTCATATGTTACGCTTTTAGGAGAGGTGTTAAAAAAAAAGGAGTACTGATAAATTGTCCATTTTACAAAGGCATAACGTGCCTTCAGTGCGGAGTAACAAATCTGACCTCAGCTCCATGTTACATAATCAGGATTAGCCATTTAAAACTTGCGTTTATGAGAAGGAGAGGGTGCTGCTCTCAGGTGTGTGTGTGTGTGTGTGTGTGTGTGTGTGTGTGTGTGTGTGGAGGCTTGTGCTGGTGTCAGGTACTCCAGTGAGAGTGAGAGTTGGAGAGAGGAAGTGAGGGGAAGGATGGAGGGATGAAAAAGAGGAGGGTGGGAGCTGTGGCTGGGTGCTGGAAGTCCGCGGGAAGATGGCTCTCACCAGGAAGATTAATTAGTCTCTGACAGCGACAGCTAAAGTGTTACAGCCATCTGGAGAGTGTGGAACTTCAGGAGACTTCTGACTGTGTGTGTGTGTGTGTGTGTGTGTGTGTGTGTGTTCATGCATGCTTATGAGACTTGAAACTGTTTTCTACGTGTGTGTGTGTGTGTGTTTGTGTGTGTGTGTGTGCATGTGTGTGTTCATGCATGCTTATGAGACTTGAAACTGTTTTCTGCATGTGTGTGTGTGTGTGTGTGTGTGTGTGTGTGTGTGAGAGAGAGAGAGAGAGAGCGAGAGAGCGACTCGGCTCTGCAGCACTGTTGTTGTAGATGAGAAAAGTTCTTGAAAAACATGTGAAAAGCAACTGCAGAGTGTTAGACAGAGACGGTGGCCTCCGTGACCTTCACAGCAAAAATGTGTGTGTGTGTGTGTGTGCGTGTGTGCGTGTGTGCGTGTGAGTGGGTGGGTGGGTGTGAGTGTGTTTTTATATCTCGGTGGAGGCCAAATGTCCCCATGAGGACAGGAATATCTGAGAGTTTTGATCTCGATGAAGGAAAACTTCAATACAAGGATAGTGAGACAAGTGTGTGTGTGAGTGTGTGTGTGTGTGTGTGAGAGAGAGAGAGTTCACTGAAACGGAGGCTCCCCAAATAGTGCACTATGTAGTGAATAATGTGTTTTTGGGCTAGAAGCAAACATTATAATCTTAATCTTGCAGAAATTATTTTTGAATGTAATTTTGTCAAGAACAAGCTTAAAATCAATCAATAAATAAATAAATAAATATCCTTTTTTCCCTTATAAGATTATCAATATAAATAAAATTAATAAATGAACTCTATTAATCCATTTTTTAGCAGTTATTTTAGTAGTTTAGTATTAACTTTCTATGATTAAAATAGGTCATGTTTCAGGTTTTTATTTGCATTTTTCTTAGAACAGAAGATCTGCTGTTAGTTTTATGGCCACCAGGGGGCGCCACATAGCAGCACAAAACAAAGCAAGAACCCTTACAAACCGTGTGGGGTTCACAGGGAAGAAAAATAAACACTGCAGCTGGTAAGGTGTACTTGTGTAAAACTCAGTCACTGTTTGATAAATAATCATTTTAGGAATAAATGTACATGATTTTTTTTTTTTTTTTTTTTTTTTGGAAACTATGGCATTTTAAAAATGTTTTCATGAAAATATAAGTTTTATTTTTGGTGATTGATGAGAAGCTACAAAGTTGAATCAGTTTGTTTAAATAGATGCAGTTGGTATAAGTGTTTTAAATTATATAATAACTTACATTTTAATTGCTTGTGCAGTCAAAAAAAAACAAAACAAGAAAAGCACAAAATTTATTTTCACCTTTTTTCTGTGTTACATTTGGAGTATTATTTGAGCTTCATAAATGTCCATTAAAAAATGAGTCATTGCTGTACGTCTTAACAGTAGATAATACACTATATGGCTAAAAGTACCTGGACACCTGACCATCTCACCTACATGTGGTTCTTCCCCAAACTGTTGCCACAAAGTTGGAAGCACACAACTGTATAAAATGTCTTTGTATGCTGTAGCATTACAATTTCTCTTCACTGGAACTAAGAGGCCCAAACTCTGCTCCAGCATGACGATGCCCCTGCGCACAAAGCGAGCTCCATGAAGACATGGTGTGAGAAGGCTGGAGTGGAAGAACTCGAGTGTCCTGCACAGAGCCCTGACCTCAACCCCACTGAACACCTTTGGGATGAACTGGAACACCGACTGAACCCCAGACCTCCTCACCCAACATCAGTGGCTGATCTCACTAATGCTCTTGTAGCTGAATGAACACAAATCCCCACAGCCACGCTCCAAAGTCTAGTGGAAAGCTTCCCAGG
>CM075017.1:21718096-21728682 GCA_037576675.1 Pangasius sanitwongsei | reverse complement strand
GCCAAAGAGGAGGTATATGGAGGTAATAAATGAGGATATGAAGCTAGTGGGTGCAGGTGTTGAGGATGCAGAAGATATGGATAGGTGGAGAGTGATGATCCGCTGTGGCGACCCCTGAAGGGAAAAGCCGAAAGAAGAAGAAGAATCTTAACTTCCCATAATTCATCAGTGTTCGCTCAGCGCGCACGCGACCTCGTGATCAAACCCGTCTGTGTCGTCACGTTCCTGCATTCTCCGTCTGTGTTGCGCGCTTGCGTGCGCGTGCGTGCGTGCGCTTGCGCTTGCGTGCGTGCGCGTGTCAGGGACGCTGCAGCTTTACTCTTTCCCCCCCTTTTCCCTCTCTCTCTCCCTGTCTCTCTCTCTCTCTCTCACATCATTTCTCTCACGTTTTTCCTCATGACACGGCGGATTTAAGACACCAGGCCGTCCCGCGGATCCCTCTACGACTCGAGTCCACGTTTCCGGTGCGTATTTTCTGTCTTTTGTCCGTGGAATATCCCTTTAATTTTAACTTGTAGTAACACATCGTATCTGGGCGTTATTTATTCCCACCTATATTCCGACAAAATCCCGCCTTCTTTGGTAGGATAGGCTAGTAGGGTCCTGCCTCCTGCCCTGTGATTGGTTAATATGTCACGAGGATGACGTGCTAACCAATCGCAGCGAGGGAGGTAGGAATGGTTGGAATACGGATAGGGGAAAAAACAGGTTGGTTGGAAAATGTGTAGCTAGCCAGCTATAACTGTCACTAGTCACTTTAATGTTTTTGTATACAACTAAACCATTTAAATCATTTTGTCTTTGGAATGAGCTTCATGATAAATTTTGGTGGCTAGAGATTTATTTTATTCGGTCACTAGAAACAACTGACACTTATTTAGCTGTCGTGTGTCTGTTGTGTAGCAACTGCTGTTAGAATGTAATGATGGAGCTAGCCGTGTTTGCTAACTGGGTTTAGCTAATAAGCCGGCCGCTTGGCTGATGACGCCACTGATATACGTGGCCGTGTGTTTATTAGCGACACTGCAAGTGGTGGTGATGATCGCGCGCTGTCGTTAGCGTTAATCAAAGCTTTAAGGCTAGCTAGTTAGCCTTGTTGGCTAAGCTAGTCGCAGATCATAGATGGCCAACCCTCTTCCTCTTCTTCCTCCTCTCCCTCCTCCTCCTCTTCTTCCCCTCCTCTTCCTCCTCCTCCTTTTTCTTCTTCTCCTGGAGACCCAGCACCCTACATGTCTCTGACATAAACCTCACTTTACCCCTTCTCTCTCTCTCTCTCTCTCTGTCTCTCTCTCTATCCCCCTCTTGCTCTCCCTCCCTCTCTCTCTCCCTCTCTCTCCCTCTCCCCCCCTCTTCCGAATCTCCAAATGCAGGGATGTAAGCCCATAACAACGTGGCTGCATCACATCTGCTAATCAAATCAGTGTTGCCTCTACCTTTTAGGGGAAAGTAGAGAATGCAAGCTCAAATATCACGTCATAAAGTAATTTGCATAATAGTTGAATCATTTGCATATTAAAACTTCTTACACGAAGAAGGAAGATTTTCTGAAGAGACATAGAATAGAATAGACCAGAGTATAATTAACTAGAACATGGTTATATTCCAGCAGAATAGAAATTTATCCTAATAGAATAGCAGATAAAAATTGTTTTATCATAACAGAATTGGATATAGTTCCCTCAGAATAGAATAATGTTGTATAATGGAGATTTACTGTTGCTTGTTGTGAACAGTGGTGATCAGCGATTGGTTGTTGGGAACATTAGTGATCAGTGATTGGTTGTTGGGAACAGTGATGATCAGTGATTGGTTGTTGTGAACAGTGGTGATCAGTGATTGGTTGTTGTGAACATTAGTGATCAGTGATTGGTTGTTGGGAACAGTGATGATCAGTGATTGGTTGTTGTGAACAGTGGTGATCATTTATTGGTTGTTGGGAACAGTGATGATCAGTGATTGGTTGTTGTGAACATTAGTGATCAGTGATTGGTTGTTGTGAACATTAGTGATCAGTGATTGGTTGTTGTGAACAGTGGTGATCAGTGATTGGTTGTTGGGAACAGTGATGATCAGTGATTGGTTGTTGTGAACATTAGTGATCAGTGATTGGTTGCTGGGAATGTCTCGTGCAAGTGCACCTCAGTCAGGCTTTAGACGCTGATGGTGAGTCGTGTGAACCTGCCCGCTGTACTTCAGCACTGAACGCACTAATGCTAAAGGAGAGAGTGAAAGGATGGACGTATACAGGCTTTTACTGGCTCATGATGGCTAGACACATTTACAGACACTATTTATCACCACCACCGAGTGAGAGTAGTTGAGTTTCAGCACCAGGGTAAGAACGCGTGCGAGGTTTTATTTACTGATGATTGTGCCCTTTGGCAGTAACATAAAAAGTAACTGAAATAAGTGAACGTGCAGCTCGAGCCAGCTTATCCTGCTGAACTCACTGCACAGAGAGAGAGAGAGAAACATAAATAGAGCATCTGATGTAAAATATAGGCTTTCAGCTCGTGCTTCAAATCACCTCCACGAGCTGCAGACTCTCTCTAAGCCACGCCCACTCCTGTTACACCAGTGTTTACAGTGACAGCACTGTCCAAGAAAAAAAAAAAACACCATCATCTGAGACTTGCTGCTTTGTGCGCAAACCTTTAACCTTGCTGTACACTATTTACCTGGACAGCAAATTAGAAGATACATTTTTCTGCAAAAAATCAAATTTGCACAATTTTTCAGATTAAAAAAAAGGCTTCCTCGAAGGTTCTTTTCATAGTTAAGGGTTCTGAGGTGCTTTCACGTATAAACGCCCCTTTACAGATTCTGAATTAGCATAAATGCGTGTTAGAGCGTTGTGTCTCAGAGGTGTGTGTGTGTGTGTGAGAGAGAGAGAGAGACCACTGAGAGAGTGTGCCCATTGAGGGATTTCATGTGATCTTGGAGCCTTTGTGTGAGTGAGCTCGGGGTGTGTGTGTGTGTGTGTGTGTGTGTGCAGCTTCTGATCCTGTGCCCATGATCAGCGTCTAACTATGTTGCGTTCTGACTCAGAAGTCCCGAGTTAGCAGATTAGTTAGTTAAATGGCTAGTCATAGCGATGTCCTAGTTAGCTAGCTATCTTTTGCATCAGCTTGACTCTTTATTTCTTGTGGCTGAGAGGACGAGGAGCATGTCGTAGCCAACAGCATGAACTCTGCCAAACCACTGAGGACAGATGTGATATTAAGCGCTAGTTTTGAGCTGTACTGCTCGCTAGGTGAATGATCTGGTCGGTGTTGGATGGCTGCTTTACTGCTGCGCTCCACTGAAACATGAGAACCCGGGCGATTAGACGTTATGGCCTAATAATCTGTGTCAGAACACGCAGCTGTAGCGTGGGAACATTGTTCAGCCTTCCTAAAAGTCCTGTTTGAGGAATGTACTTGTGCCCTGGTGCTTTCCAGATTATTAAAACGCGAATATTTCAGTAAAATTGGGTTCTGAAACTGAAACATCCGACAAACCGGAAATGAAAAATCAAAAACCTTTTTTGACCAGTGCCAATCAATTCATCTTGTTATCATCGACCGTTTCCTGTTTCTAAACGTTTTCAGGTTTTTGACTAGCAGTGTAGGAAATTGTACAAATTTCCATAATACCAGCGCACTGTTTCGAATTCTCAAATCTGATTGGTCAGAGGCTGTTGATTAATTTTCCATAACTGCATCTTGGACAAAAGTTCCAGCTGCAAGACAAATCACACGTTTATGTTAATGCACATGGACTTATCATGCTGATATTCATCAAGGCAAAATGCTGAAGCTTTCTGTAAGGAGATGTTTATTTAACATTTATGGAAGGAGTCTCCAGTGTCAGCGCTGAGCGTTTGTTTGTCTTGTTCCGTTTAAGAAACAGAAATAGAGGCTACATCACACAAGTTACAACAGTGTACCAATAAACGGATAAATATTATGATTTCGTTGTACTCGTTGAAAATCTGCTGTGGTATAAGAGGAATAAAACACCACCCTGTCATTGATTATTTCCCTACAACAGCATGTCCGCAAGTGTTTTATTCCTTAATTAATATGTAATAAAGTATCAGTGACATGTTCACAGCTGCTCTCGGGAGAATTACACGTCTGCCTTGAAGGTCTAGGTTTTCTTTTCTAAGAATCTGTGATCTGTGTTTTTGAGGCGTTTAGTAGTGTGGTGTATCTGCAGACACACACACACACACACACACACACAGGAGCAACTGGAAATCCTTGCAATGGCATTCCACACATTGTGTGAACATAATACGCTTGTGTCCATGCGAATAAACACACTGCTTATTGTGTGTGTGAACAAGTCCGTGTTTTTGATTTCTGTCTGTGTGTAGATACTAGTGCTGGGTAACATGACGATATAACACGATCAATGTTAAGATTGTGATAAATGATGTCACAACATGCTTTTCTGAGCTATTGTGGACATTGTGATAGCTTTTTATCCTTTTTAATCCTTTTTATTTTTATTTTTTTTTGAAAAAAATGTAATTAAAATTGCAAACTAGCTGGAAGACACTGCCTTGATGTTTAAAAAAAATTTGTTTAATTTTTAAAATTGTAAAATGTTTCTATAGATATTGTAAAAAATCCCTGAAAAGATTTTTTTATTATAAAAAATAAACCAATATTTTTTAATATATATAAAAAAAATGAAATGCGCGTTATTTCTTTTCTCTTTTTTTATGTGATCCTGGCAGTTCACGGGTAAACCTACATATCATGATAGACGCTGTGTATCATAAAAATGCCGCCGGGAAGCATGATATTTTGACGTCGTATCACCCCACCCATATTAAACCCAGTCAGGTGACAAATTACAGGAAAAAACAGTGACTGTTTCGGGGGTATTTATTTATTTATTTATTTATTTATTTATTTATTTATTTATGGTGCGAGGCACGAAGTTCTTCCGACTGATCAGGACGATCAATCCTCTGATGAACCCTTTCTATCCTGATGGGCGTGGTCTCTTCCGGGTTGACTCCGCCCCCATCCTCAGGGCATGAGGACTCACTAAATGGTTTGATGAAGCTGATGATGATGTAAATCAGATGCCTTGAGATGCCTTCACACTCACCACATCTCAACCTAATGCACGTATTGGAGATTTTATTACACAGCGCTCTGAAAATATATCGGAGGAACGTTGTTGATCGCTCCAGTACGGTTCCAGAGATACGCTGAATCGGTTCCCGAGGAGCACAGAAGCTGTTTTGGTGGCTCAGTACAATGGAACAATGTACTGAATACATGTAGAGCAGTGAGAAGCACACCTCTTCTTCACCAGATTGTCATCTGAAAACAACAGCCCTGTTGTTACACGCTGTGTGTGTGTGTGTGAGTGGGTATCCGTCCATCCGTCATTCCATCACTCCACCCATTTATTCACCAAACGCACGCTTTTACCACAAAGCGGAACGAGTTGTAATGGATTTAACACGAACTGTTCGTTTGTTAAGTGTCTCGCTGCCTGTGCAGGACATTTTTGCATATCTGATTTTGTGACCTTTGAAACCAATATCCAAACGCAAGATATTTTGCATATATTGTAGTTCATCATTGTTGTGACGGGTCACGTCACATGGACAGTATTTTCCGGAGACGGCATTCTGAATCTTGCTGATCTTTCTAGAAAACTGTATACATGGCTGAGTGCAAAGGTTTCATTGGTTTCTTGGTAGAAGTTAAAAATAATTTTTTTAAAAAGAAAGACAACAACGTCTTAAACGTAAGGCAAATTTTTTTTTTTTTTTTTTTAAATCTACATTTGCAGTAGTGACGTGTTGAAAACGGGCCACGATGAAAAGTAAAACCTTCATTACGTTTTATGCCGCTTGTCACTCTTGAGTGAAAGAAAGAGAAGAATTTGTTGAGCATATATCATATCAACGCTTTGGTGTGTAATTACTGTCTAATTACAATTCCTGTACCGGATTTGGACGTGGAAGATTTAGTGGGGATTAAGAAATTTAGCATGGTATGTTTTAGTGCTAAACTGCTTTGAAACTACGTTTTGTGAAAACTGTGGGGGGAAAAAAAGGAAAAATTAGGACTAAGTCATGTTTTTCGTCCAGTTAGAAGCTAGCTGCAGGAGGTAGGCTAATTATCAGCCTCATTTTAGCTAGTGAAGTTTCTAAGGTAGTTGCGAAATGTTGACAGTTTGAGCCGTGATTTGCGTTTTCTTATTACTATGATTGTTTGTGTGGTGAGTATGACACTAGTGATGGCCTTGTTATATATGTAATTACTGTTTAATACAAGTACAGTAGTTACTGAGTCACATGGTGATATAATTATCGTGATAAATTATATAACGATATGCTTTTTTGAGATGTCGTGGATATCGTTTTATGACATTTTTAAAAAAAATAATTACAGTCTGACTAGAAGAAGTTGATTTGATGTTAAAATTTTGTACTTTTGTACTTTTTTAACTGTATTTTATTAATGTAAAAAAAAAAACTTTATATAATGTCTGCAAAAATAGGTTTATCTTCTAACATTACTATCTTGCTGGGAAATTACATATTGCAATTACAAACCTACATATTGTGATACATGTTGCGTATCGTAGAAATGCCTTCGAGAGTCATGATATGATAATTTGGTCATATCTCCCAACCCCTGGTTTACGTTTTTCGTTTTTTTTTTTTTTTAAATACGAAACACAGCAAGGTATACTGTACAGGCCGTAGCTTAAAGCTCTAATGCTTACTTGTGTGTAGTTTGAAACTGCTAGGCATCGCGTGTAAGTGTTATTAATCAGAAGTTTGTTGTCAGATATGCGAGCCTGTATGTGTATGAAGGACGTTTCCAGGGCAACAAGCTGGTGCAGTCACGACTGAGCACGCCGCTGTCAATCAGTACACCACCCCAGGCTTTCACAGTGTCATCAGATGTGTGAGGCTGGCAAGTCCGAGGTGTCCAAGTGAGATTTTATATCAAAATCAAAACTCTTTCAGTTTCTCACACGTTATTTACACGTGTGCAGTTTGCTCAAGAGGTTATCGAGTGATGAATCCACTGACACATTGTAAAATCCAACTCGAAAAGTCAAGTAAACTATTTTGAAATGGCACCAGGCGTCTCTGGTTTGATATTAAATTGTTTGCTGCGCTGCTCAAAGAGTGAAAGTAAACCCAAAACACAGCAAGGTATTGCGATTATAAAGAGGAATATAAAAAGTGAAGAGAGAGAGGAATAAAGTTTCACTTGCAACTAAACACAGTGTGCCAATACTTTAATCTTTAGTCAAAACACAGTGCAAATGTTTTACAAGATAACATTAAAACCACACACAAGCATTTTCTACAGCTGAGTCTCTGATTCTTATCCCTTACAGCGTTCAGATCCATTATGTTATACCCTAGGTAGGGTGCAAACAAAGTGGATAGGAAGCCATTTGAGATTTGCCCCAACTAGAAAATGGTGGATTTTACTTGGATCAAACTACGAACACCATAAACAAATGAGGTTAAATCTAGATCGTTAAATGTTGTCCTCTACTCTAGCCCAATAAGGAGGATTTCTGTCCCGGTAGAGAAGCAATTCCAGTCCGAGACGTTAATCAGGATGTCTGTGTGACCGTTTGATCAGTTAATCACTATTTTTAGCTCCACCCATAAGCACCGCTGTTGGTTCACATGGTACCTGGAAACGAAGGGTAACCAAATTCAGCATGGGTGCTTAGGTGTGGAGAATTCTGCCAAGCTGTGATGAAAATAATTAGCAGCAATAACGGCTTTTCAGATGCCCCTTGCTGCAGAACCAAAAGTCCAGGGGGTGGAGTCGAAAATGATCAAGCTCCTCCTACTCGGGTGTAGTCAAACGAAAAGTCCAGGAGGTGGAGAAGGTCGGTGTGTTTCAGACCGGATAAGTGTGTAGAGCTTCTCGGGGTTTAGGGTGAGGGTTAGTGATTAGGGATAGGATTATGGGAGGAGTTGGATCAGGTCTAGCTCCACCCCCTGGACTTTAGGTTCTGCAACTCTTTACATTATATATTTTTTTTAAATTAAAACTGAACCCGTTCGATGGAAAGCTGCTCCTGAAACTGTAATTTTATTCGACTGATTTGCATTAATGAATGTTGCATTTCCTGATTTTTATCTTAAGCCCACGGAGGAGGAATAAATGAAGCAGAGAGTGTAGTCATGACATGAAGGTGCGTACGGCGCTTCAGTGTCGTTTCAGGTTAGAGAACATCACAGCGGAGGTTTAATACAGCTGGAGAAAGATCCGTATCAGGTTGGATTCTTCGGATTCCTAGGTGACGCGTCATGTCTGGTCACGCTTTATGTTTGGCATAGCGACACGATGGCCAGATGAATATTTATCTTTGCATCACGTGTGGTTTTAGAAAACGTTTCACAGATAAATGTGAGAAGAAGTGGAAGCTTGGTGGCTGATGGAGGTTAAGTAGGTTGTAATGAAGTGAATTGTGTAGATCTCCCTAACAGATTGCTCTTACTGACGGTCTGGGTTTATAAGGACGTTAAAAAGAGCCGGGTAAAACGTTTCATTGATACTTCATGAGCACGATATTGTGTTATGAAGTGCTCAGTCAATAGAAAACGCTCCTATGGGAAACCCTGCATTGCTCACATTCCACAGGTGTGTGTGTTTGTGTGTGGGTGTGTGTGGGGGTGTGTATGTGTGTGGGTGTGTGTGTACACATACTTAACCTTTTGAGGACCAAAGACCGACCACAAGTCCTCACAATGATAAAATAGAGTCGAATGTCATCACAAGTACCAGGTCCTCACAAAAAAACACACATTAATTTCACATTGATTTGAAAAATAAAGAGCCAAAATCTGTCCTTCTGAGTAGTTAGGCTAAGGTTAGGGTTAGTTTTAGGTCTTGGCTTAGCATTAATTAGCATTACAGTAATAAATGTCAGTGGAAGGTCCTCACAAAGAAAAGCATGAATGTGTGTGTTAATGCAATTCTGCCTGTTGGAACAGCTGGGTGAGATTTAGGGGTTAGTCAGAAGTCCGTCCTGACCATGTGTCTGAGCCACACTACGTACAGGATGCGACATGTGACTGCTCAGACACCACCACATTCACACATCCTTTCTATTTTTGTCAGCAAACAAGGGACTGAACATCCGTCTGAAACCAGGCGCTTCCTCATCATTAGTGCTGATTGTTTCCCAGAAGAAGAATTTGTCTGCCTTTGTCACACAGTCTCATGTGTTACAGTTCGAAGTGTGTGTGGGGGGAGATGTGCATTTTTAGAAGGAACAGGAAGTAGGATGCCGTTATATGGAAGGCCTGAGTAAATAAACCCTTGAACCTGAAGCTTGTTCAGTGGAAGGCCATTTATTAGCACTCTTCTCCAATTATAAATCCTCTTTGCCTGGCCAGGACTCAAGCAGAGTCTTACAGAAGATTAGAGTCTCTTTATGGACATATAATGAGACGGGACAGACTGGAGTGAAGAAGAAGAAAGGAAGGAAGAGGGCGAGCCGAGGTTGCAAATAAAACACTGAATGCCAGAGTAGGGCTGTAAATGTTGTGAGTAGGTGAACCAGCTGCAAAACAACTGTAAAACGAGGGAAGGGTGATAACAAGTGATAAAATACTCGAGTAGCAGTTTGTTTATCACAAAATGATTCCACGTGGCAGTGAGGTGACAGTACGTTGACACATTCCCAGCATTTTTCCATACTACAGCTTGGGAATGCTACAGCTCTGTTAGAAATATTTTCCCTCAGAGACTTAAACATACCTTAAACGAAAACGTTTGATATTCATTTGTAGCATAATGTTTCTTATCACTCACAAACAACAAACTAGCTAGCTGGCTGAGCTGCTCTGTTCATTGAACTACTACTTTCCCTCCAGAAATAACATGATACGTGATTTTGCTAAACTCCGTCGAAGAAGTTTGCGAGGCGACCAGCCGCTCAGCTGAGAAGTTGTGCATGCTCTTAAAGCAGGGAAATGTTACATTTTATGAAATGTATTTTACTTAGCATTTTCTAGTTTCTAGAAGTCTGGCAATTTTACAGTAGTTTACTGAAAGCTAGCATATATTTTTTTTAAAAATCCTGCCTTCTTTTCTGTTCTCTGTCCACAGCCCCACCCCTCTTTCCTTCCCTCCCCTTCAGTGTGCTGGTTGCCATGGAGAGCTCATCGGTGGCGTCAGCATCATCGGAGGCGGGAAGCACGCGCTCACAGGAGATCGAAGAGCTGGAGCGATTCATCGACAGCTACGTGCTCGAGTATCAAGTGCAGGGACTTCTAAACGACAAGAACGACAACGAGAATGAGAACGACAATGCAGACAAGACGCAGTCCAACATCTCTCAGGTTTATATAACCGTAATCTATATAAACTAGTAATAAACCCAGTCCAGTGTCTCTCAGGTTTATATAACCATAACCTATATAAACCAGTCTAAACCCACTCCAACATCTCTCAGGTTTATATAACCATAACCTATATAAACTACTAATAAACCCACTCCAACATCTCTCAGGTTTATATAACCATAACCTATATAAACTACTAATAAACCCACTCCAACATCTCTCAGGTTTATATAACCAT
>CM075017.1:21677646-21718086 GCA_037576675.1 Pangasius sanitwongsei | reverse complement strand
TCTCAGGTTTATATAACCATAACCTATATAAACTAC
Source organism: Pangasius sanitwongsei (assembly GCA_037576675.1). Taxonomy (NCBI): domain Eukaryota; kingdom Metazoa; phylum Chordata; class Actinopteri; order Siluriformes; family Pangasiidae; genus Pangasius; species Pangasius sanitwongsei. Next base: position 21,718,050 of record CM075017.1, on the reverse strand, counting down.
TAATAAACCCACTCCAACATCTCTCAGGTTTATATAACCATGACCTATATAAACTACTAATAAACGCACTCCAACATCTCTCAGGTTTATATAACCATGACCTATATAAACTAGTCTAAACCCAGTCCAGTGTCTCTCTCAGGTTTATATAACCATAACGATATAAACTAGCCTATATAACCCAGTCCAACATCTCCCAGGACTTAACCATATAAACTAGTATGTTTGGTTAAAGATTAAACTCTGGGTTTTGCCCTATGAGCAAGTTGCTGCAATCTCAGCTCAGTCATTTTTCACTGTCGTCTCCTTCCTATTTTGTTCCCCTCCCTTAATCTCTCGCCCTACTCTTCTTCCAGTCATCCATCTCCCTGTGTCTCGCTCTCTCTCTCTCTCTTTCAGTGGACGGAGGACTGCAGTGATAAGATAGATGGGAGCTGGTCGTCCTCGCGGGGTAAGGGCTTGTCCAAACCGGTGAGTCGTCTGGCCATCTGGCTGGGTTTCTGTCTGTAAATCTTAGGAATTGCATGACTATTGATTTTTATTAGTCAACCAGTAAGTTTAAAAAAAGTAGTTGTCTAGTCATCTTATACAAAGCACAAACTGATTCAGGCTGTTTTATGAGTGTAGTTGAATGCAAATAAACAAGCGCAAAGAATGTTTCAACCCGCGTTTGAATTAACAGCCATGCACAGGCTACAGATTATATTTCCTGCATTTCCAGTTTCACTTCTTTTTAGACTACACTTTTGACAAAAACAATCAAATAAATCCATGCACAAATACATTTTTGTGTTGCATTACACCATTTAAGGATGTCTTGATTCTTAAAATGTACTTCTGTGGAAATCCTGGAGGCTTAGCTGAAATTGTTGATTCTGGAACTGAGTGCGCGCAGCATGGAAGCTCATGTCCGTCAGCAGAGCTCTCCTTATTGCTCAAAGACCAGCTTTGCTTTTGTTGGATGGACGATGCCTGGTTTACAACAGCACCCCACTTATTCAACATAATGACCCAGGAGCTGAATCACCACGTTTTGGCCGTAGTAGTGTGTGAAAACCAGTCTGGATCAGCTTCTGTGAGCTGGCATGCGCTGCTGAACTAAACTGACTCTAAATTAGCCGAGTGGGATTGGATAGTGGGATTGGGTCTCTCTGCGTGCTCTGAAAACGCTATTTCACACAGTGATATTCACAACAGAGTCCACAATGCCACAAGGATTTTATTTGTGTGGGTTAAAAAAAAACACACACACCTCCCACACACACCATTACACATCATACAAAGTGATATCAAAGTGATTAGAGTTGGTTCCAAACAGGACCACAGTGCAATTTAAACTAGAATTAAAAACATTGGAATTTTATGTTTACGCTTTGACCCCACCTCACATCCATGTCAGTGTGCACCTCACAGTAACACACACTCGCATAATGCTACTACGATATTGCGCGTTTCTACTGTGTATGTTGTTAGTTCCAAGTTAATATTGGTGTAGAAGTCAGTGTTCGTGTAAGTATCTGAGTAGCAGGCCTACCATTAGCATACTAGCAAATTAGCATATTAAATTTAGGTGTATGTGGCTGTGACCTGTACATCACTTTGTTGTAGAAAGGTGCATGTCGAAAGGCTTTCAGTGTCTCGGTTACATATTGAGTAGACATTTTCTGTGACTTTTGTTTATTTTGGAAATAAACGTGTGTTAGGGAACAGGGAGGGAAAGAGAGAGAGAGAGAGAGAGAGAGAATGAACAGCCTTACTACACATTTCTATTTATGTTAGTGCTGTTTCATCCAGAGCTTAAGTCAATATGGTACCAGGAGCCCAGGAGCTCTGGTTGCTATGAGTTACTCACCCCGTCAGCATTCTGTGTGTGTGTGTGTGTGTGTGTGTGGTGTGCACGCAGTTTCGGCGTCAGAACAAAGTTCTCCATACAAGTTCTTGTGTAAGCTGTTACTATAAAAATGATAGCATTTCATTTAGAATCAGCGCATCAATATAAACCTGTGATTTGTCCCCTAGGCGGAACTACCGTCAGAGTAATCAACACTTTCTGACCAATCAGAATCAAGAATTCTGTGTACATGGCGCAGAATTTGTTAGCATCAGCAAACACTGGTGTCAGCCCCGCCCACACGTACCACTAGTATTGATTTTAAGTAGCTACCAAAGAGACATAATTGAAACATTTAGTGCGGGACATTGATGTGTTGGTGGAAAAGTTTCGTTTTTTTGGTACCAGAGATACTGTTGTCTTAGATAAAATCAAACCTCTCTGTCTGTCTCCTTTTTCTCCATGTCTTTCTGTCTCTTTCTACAGGATGAGTGGGAACACAGCAGTAACGGAAGTACAGGTTCCCGACCGAGCTCAGGTTCTCGGCCCGGATCCGGGTCGAGATCAGGCAGCCAAGGACGCAACAAACAGTTCTGTGCACCGTCCAAGGTACACACACACACACACACACAGGGTTCATTTGAACTGATCTACCAACTGAAACATGCCAACGTGTTATTTTCTTTGTCCTGTGTGTAGAATGGAAACAGAGACGGGTCGTTTGACATACTGGGGACGGACATATGGGCCGCCAACACCATGGACTCTCACGGGTAAGATCATCATCCACTCTGTTCGATACACCTGAGATGAGCTCATAGGATGAAAAAGATTAGAAATAAATTCCATGGATCCCTTCGGTATGGATTTATTTCATGAACATTATTTAAATTTGTCAAATCATATTTTTTCGAGCTGTAGATATTTCTGTTGCTGAACTTTCCACTGATAGAACACATTAGCTCAGAGTTGACTTTGGTGCTTGGGCCCCTAAATATAATAAATTTGATAATGTGGGTTGTGAGCGTTATATAGGCTAAAGATAGGTCTGTAAGTTATTAGAGTATATTTATATTATTAGGGATGCCCTGATATCCATAGTGGCGTCTGGTATCGGTCCGATTCAGTGCTCATTTACTCACGCTCGTGATACTGTGTGACGTAAGCCTTGTGTGTTGCTGCATTAATCTGGAAGATTAATGATGACAGTTGAAGCAAAGTGTGCTCTGTGAAAGTATAGAAGAGGGACTGCAGCATGTTCTTAGAATACAAGTAACCTGATAAAACATCTTAAACATAAAACTCAGCATGAGGAGTTCATCGCTAGGCGAGAAAAAAGTCTACAGACAATGCTAAGTGAGTGAAAAAAACAGCTCTTTCCCCAGAGTGCAGTTCTTGATGATCAGCCGCTATCGATGGCTGACTATGAGGGATTCTGATGCAGTGAAAGTAGAAAACGTGCTTTACTCGCAGCCGTGCATTCCTCGAGTGGAGCAAAATCCGCTCTCCTCCACTGTACCCCTGTTCAGTCCTAGCTAGCTAATGCAGTTTATTTGATATAAACTCTCTACCGGTGTAAAGAACAAGTCTTGTAGCATAAGTGCATGAACTCGCGCGTGCACTTTTCATGTGCACTATGTAAACCGAGGAATTATAAACAGAGCTAAATTAATATTTTGTGATATCTCTGATTAATTAATACGTTGAATAAGTCTATTGCTCAGTTCGGTATCAGTATTGGTATTGATGAGTCCCAAAAAAAACATGTTCTTGTACTCAGTGCAAAAAAAATTCTATCAGTACATCCCTATTTTAGCTTTTTTTTTCTATTAATATCTTAAAATTCACTATTTGACTGTTTTCTTGCTTGTCAAATGAAGGAACTGTGAACCCGAACACACTGCTAATAAATTCCAGGTGTTTACTTTATGTGGTAAGGGTACACAAACTTTAGATCGTAGATGTAACTTATTTCGCTAGCTGACTTGGTGAACGATCCTAGACACCAACACTTGACAATACATGCACAAGCTCATGTGAGTTACTCACAGTATTATATATTAATTTATACAACATTATAGGCATAACAACAAAGTTAGGGTTATTAAGGTCATGTGTTCATGCTCCTTAGAGTATAAATAGTTTGAGTGTTTTAAAAAAAAAAAAAAAAAATCTGTATCCGTGTAGCAGCACTTGATGTACAATGAATACTGCTTATTATTTTAACAGGTTATGTGTGTGTGTGTGTGTGTGTGCGCGCGTTTGCTGTATTGTGTGTATAGTGGTGCGACGTGGGACCTGCAGCCAGAGAAGCTGGATTTCTCGCAGTTCCACAGGAAGCAGTACAGAGGAACACCGAAACACCTCCCGCACATCGACCGTGAAGGGTGAGCTCACGTCACACACAAACACACACGAAGAACTTTACAGAATAAGAAAAATGGCACTGTGTTAATATCTAAGCAGATTTCTGAACGTATAACTCTATACAGGTGCCCAGTTGACCATATGGCTGGGTTATATCTAAATATAGAATAAATAATTATAACAGTATTCTTCTGAAAAGAAAATTGCATACATCACCCCACGCCCACGTGAATACGTGTTTACAGGATGGTTGTCATGGTAACCTTTTTCTTATTGATCATGCTGGTTTCCTATTTTATTCCTTCCCACTCTGATTCTCATCTCCTTTACATTTCAAAAGCTGCACCTGAATATAAAATACTGTTTATGAGCTTCTTAAGTCTAAACGTGACTTAAAAAAAAAACAACTGCAAACCTCAGACGTCCACGGTCAGATCACGTCATTCCGTTACGCACGTGGGGGGAGTTGATTGATCGTTGATACCTGGCCTAACTAAAAACAAACGCTTTTAGAATATAAGTCTACATATACGGTCTTCTTAATTTCTCATATGTAATGATGTGAAGAATTTATTTAACCTGCCTGCTGCCTTCGCTGATTTATTTGTAGCCTGCTTCAGCCACTAGATTTCACTTTTAAAAAATTTTTCTTTTTTTAATGTATTTTGGTCATGTTAGTGTGTTTCACGGACTGTTTCTTCTCTCTAGCTGTTTCCAGCTAGTGAGCGACTGTCGCTTGTCAAGGATTAGCACAGATTACGTCATCCTATCGCCTAGACGTAGTAGAAGTTAAACTAGTTACACTCTTAATCCAATTACAGAGGTTTCGCCGTGCACTAATGCACAAAATATCGTGTTATTGATCTTCACAATGGTGATTCACACCAAATCTATAATGGGTCAACGTGCGTTTTTATCACTTAATTTGCCTGATTTAATATTAATGAATTCTAATGCATTTTAGTAACAAACTATAAACTACAAAAACGGCTTTACATTGTACAGCTCTACTGTGCTGTGACTCAGCAGTCCCTCGTGTCTGGTGTCATGGTTTAGTTTATACTGACCTCTAGTGGCAGAGAGTGAGTGCTTTGGGGAAAAATGCTGCATATCCAAGTCATATTTCTAGATCAGGCATGTTCAAACTGTCACCATTTTCTGAATCAGTGAGTTATTTTGAAGAATAAAATTCAATCTCGCCCTCAAACAGATCACTTTACAACCCATTTCCTCTTTTACCCTTTTAAACTGTTATTAATATTGTAAACGTTAAGAAGCTTTTGGATTAGCATTACGTAGAAAATGAGCATGGTGTGTGTTTATTGAAAGTACACAACTATTAAAAAAATGTGAAAAATCCTTTATAAATGACTTAAAAAAAAACTCCCTAAAAGTCATTAAAGTTAAGCGTTTTCACATCTTTGAGTCCTTTGCTATTTGGTTCTGTTTAGTTTCACACCGAATGTAATTTAATAAGCTAGAAGCAAAAAACATTGACCGAGGGGGGTGCAGGGCTGAAAATGTCCTCATAAAACTCTTTTATTCAATTCATTCATGAAAAAGGTCAACAGATCTTTACCGACGCGCACAGAAATCACGCTTGCTTTGGTTCTGGATTTTGAATTCCTGACCGATGCTAAATGCTGCTTTCCATCTCTTTCCTAACTCTTATCACCTACAGGCCACAGTGTGCAGTAAGAGTTTGTTGATTAACCTCCGTGGATCTGATCAGTGGTATTGACGTGTGTGGATCTTTCCGCTTTGTCTCCTCAGAATGATGAAGAGCAGATTCGATGATGACACCATTGATCTGAATGACATAGAGAAGTTCCTGCCTGGCCTCCCAGTAAGTCTCATTTTTGTTTTTCTCTGAAATGTTTTTATGTTACAGATGTCTTTAATGTGCATAGCTGTACATAAACTACAGAAATCTGCTGTTAATGTAATCACACGGTGCCCATTGTGGAACATTTTCTCAGTTTTTGATGGATGTGTTGGAGCAGCAGTGAGATGTCTCCCTCTGGTGGATGGAGGTGGAATGACATTTAGATTTTTCTCAGATCAATACTGACATCTAGTGGCGTTTTATGACTATGACTAGATAATCATAAGTGAAATCACAACCGTATTTTTTTTTTTATCGCAAGCTCCATTGATGATCAGTATTCAAATCATTTTTTTTTATTCAGCACATACAGGCACTTTTTCATTTTGTTTTTAAATAAGCTGGAAAGCAAATGCACGCATCATATACATTTATATCCTTTAAAATGTGTTTTTGAGGCGGTGTTAGACTGTTAGACTGTCTTATCCAAATTAATTCAGTGTGGTTTTAAGTATGAACATAGTTAGGCTGTAGGTAAGTTCTCTGGTTTTATTATTGCATTTTAGGAAAAGTGAGTTTTCTACAGTAACATGTTTCCGGGGAAAATGCTTTGTTTAGTAAAGTACAAGCTCGGGGTGCACTGATCCCATTAAAAAAAAAAAAAATCATATGATACAGGTATAAGGGCTCTGAATATCACCTAACACCTGAAGCTCCTGTTAAGTTGATATGAAACGTCACAGATGTGACAGCGGTGCTCTTCAAAGCCATGTGTGTTCACATATAAGATCAGCGTTGTTCGGGTCAACAGCATAAACTACATCAAATATCGTAAAGCGTCAACTCGATACTGATCCGATCCTCAATACCAGAATCTATAGCGCAAAAAGACTGAGTTGCCGCTGTTATAGAAAACGACCAATCAGAAACGACCAATCAGAATCCAGGATTAAACAGTGCAGTGGTGTAAATAAACTCACGGACTTGTGTTGCTTCTTTGTTAATGACGATGATATCGGTGTCCATGTTTAGCCCACACGCACACACACACACACACAGCTGAGAGAGGCGATGAGCGTACCCTAGTTATAGTTTTCCTGTGATAAGTGTGAATGAGATAAGATGGAGGGTTAGACATGCGCGTGAGGAGAAGCACGCTGCCACTTGTGCCACTTGTTTAGTGCTTTGTTCATTAAACATAAATCACTATGACATCATTCTTTTCACTCTCCTACTTTCTCACACACAGACACACACACACACACACACACATCCTGTCTGGTTGCATGGCACTGGAAGGGCAAAAGGCCATCTGAGGTCCTAACCCTTGTGTAAGTGTCTGGGTGTGCACCCACAGGCTATATGTGTGTGTGTGTATATGTGTGCGTCCTCGCTACACCTCACCCACGTCAGAGTCTGCCCAGCCATGCTAACGCCAGCCATTGTTCTCCTCAGAGTGACGCTCATCCCCTGTCTCAACTCTGTGTGTGTGTGTGTGTGTGTGTGTGTGTGTGTGGGTTAAACTCATAAGGGCACTGATAACATCATCAACGTCCCGGTTACACAGTAGATGTGCTTGAATGATGTAGATATTTCATTAAGTCTGGAGTCTGGTGGTTGAATATTGTACACATTAGCGTATGCGTTTGTGACCATGTGCAGCATTGTCCTTGCCCGCCTCACATACCTTTAATGTGTGTGTGTTCGGAGTTCTTCTGGACTGAGGTCGATGTTGTCATTCCTGGAATCTCTCACAGCTCCTTTTTCAGCTTAGGGGTCATGGCCCTGTGTGTGCGCTCCTTTCAAGAACCTGCTACGTACATAACGAGCTGCAGGTTTTTTTTTTTGTTTTTGTTTTATTAACTTCGAAAGAGGGGAAAAAAAGAGAGGCTGGTGCAGGAAACTACTATAACATAAGTGGTAACCGTAAATAATTGTTTCACGGACATTCCACAACATTAAACGTAACTCTAAATAGATAAAAAGCATGATATGTTGTTCAAATAAAACAGTGTAATCTTTGACGAACGATTTTGCTTTGCTGTGGTGTAAGAGGAATAAAACACTTCAGGATGTGCGGTTTTTGTGGTAACAGTGACTCTTTTCAGTCCATGTTGTTGAAAATGTTTGTTTTATTCCCTACTAGTCACATACTTGGAGTAATAAAGTGTTCTCCATCAGTTGTCCATTGCATAACTTGGAAACTGGGGTAATTATGTCAGTGCATAATTAACACATTGATTCACAGTCCAGTTTGTAGCCTGAGATTCCTGTTCTTGGCTGACAAGAGTGGAACCCGCCGCGGTCTTGTGCTGTTGTAGCCCATCTGCATCAAGATTCAACATGTTGAGGTGCTCTTCTGCTCACTACGGTTGTCAAGAGTAGCTGTTTGAGTTAGTGTATCCTTCCTGTCAGATCGAAGCAGTCTGGCCATTCTCCTCAGACCTGTCTGAGTTTAAACCAAGAAAATGCCGCTGCTCTCATTGCAAATCACTCTTAGTTATGTAGCATGATAATGAAAGTTATTTTCATAATCAGATCGTTCTTCATTTCTGCCGTTCTATTCTAAAATCTATTTAATCTCCGCCGCTCGATCCACTCGCACGCACGTTTAAAGGTCACGGGTCACCTCGACACCATGTTAGTTTTGTCTGAGGATTCAGTGGAATGTTAATGGTGTTAGCGGTGTGACACGATTAGCCGTAGCCGTGACCCTCAACTTCCCTTTCAACATTTCTCCCTCCCTCAGCTGTTCTCTCCACCCAGTTCCCCATATTCACAACCTGAAGTACCCAACTCTCTGAAGAACCCAGATAGGAAAACACACACACACACGTTTTCTTAGAAACTTCCTTCTGAGTTTTATCGTGATTAACCTGAGCGTTCAAGGCCAAAGCGTCTCCACACACACTTCACTAAACGTTTCTATGAGCGAACAAATTCTCATCGTAAAAAGGCACGAAACAATCAGCAGGAGAGTGTTCCTGTTCAGCATTTAAGATAAGATAAGATAAACTTTATTGATCCCACAGTGGGGAAATTCACTTATCACAGCAGCTCACAGACAGTTAAAGTGCAGGTATTAAAGACTAACGATAGGAAGAAAGAAAAGTTAAATATGAGACGAGATCGGCAAAAGTAACAAAAATTTTTTTTTTTTTTATAATAAATAATATTCCTCACGTTGCACATCAGCTCTTTTTCTTTATTTGGCACGTTTTGGTCCACCACATTTTGTGAATATTAAACTGAAACTTCTCAACGACAATAATGGACTCGCAGCCAAACTGTTTGGCATCTGCCTGCACTCACACACTCGCTGCTCACGTACACACATCGGCATCCAAGTGGAGAGGATATGAAAGGAAAAATTGATCCGAGCGATTAAATAGCAGTCCAGCCTCGTCATCTACACCTCCGCGCATGATTCGTGATTCGCTCAGACAGGATGTTATCAATATCAGCAAAAAAGTGTTGCGTTCTTTCATTTTCCAGCCAGACGTCACAGTGGCTCATGTGTAGGAACTGCTAAACGGTTTGAAAGTTGTAAACGAAAAGAAATCGGTTTTAAGCAACTAAATGTTTGTTATAAGGATGTCGTAGAAGCCATTTTTTTGTGTTTATTCACTCATCACTCTCTCTATCTCTCCATCACCGTGTGGGTCAGTGTCAGCTGCTCTGAACAGGGTCACATGATCAGTTCTGTGTTATTTCCTTGATATAGCATCACATTATGTATTTGTCTGCTACTCTGCCCTTAGACACACACACACAAAACCCTGTTTATTTTTACGACGCCATGGGAATAATTATCACCGTATCATAATTTTCAATGACTTTGTGTGTGTGTGTGCTTTTTTCAAACAATGTCAACTGTGTCTGTGAGTGTGTGGTGGCTCCGATGTGATAGGCCAGTCTGCAAGGACATGTCCGGTTCCTGCTGAACAAAAGCAACGACCATTCTGACCCACCGAGCTACGTGCAGCCAGGCAGGACCCTGCAATACTGCAGACAGAGAGAGAGACAGAGAGAGAGAGAGAGAGAGACAAAGACCTGCTTTTCTGGCACAACTTTCAAATACATTAAAAGAGGTGTTTTAAAATATCTGTCAATGCTTTTAAAGTTCAGATTTAAGACAGAACATTCTCAGACAACGTAAATGCGCTTGGTATGAAGATGTAGACGCTGTGAGGCGGGTAGTAGGTGAGACAGAATTAGAGAGACAGGAAGAGGTAGGTGTGGGAGCCATTTTGGTGAAAGGTTTACTGGGCAGTGAGCATGATGAGAGAGAGAGAGTGAGTGAGTGATGGACAGAGAGAGAGAGAGAGAGATAGACAGACAGAGAGAAAGACGGGCGAGAGACACATGTAGCAAGAGAGACAGAATTTTAATGTGTGTGTGAGAGAGAGGGAGAGACAAGCAGGGAGAGAGACAAGGAGAATGATAGAGAATGAGGCAGGGAGACAAAGAAAGTGTGTGCCAGTGAGAGACAAGGAGAGAGAGACAGACACAGAGAGAAAGAGAGATAGACAGACAGGCGGACAGGCAGAGGAGGGATAGACAGACAGACAGAGAGAGAGAGAGAGAGAGAGAGAGCGCGACAGACTGTCAGACAGACAGAGAGAGAGCACGACAGACAGAGAGAGGGACAGACTGTCAGACAGAGAGTGACAGAGGGAGTTCTCTTCTGGAGAACAATAAAGATGTCAGACAGTGTCTCCCTCCCCTTCACCCCCGAGTCCTCTTCCTGTGATTGTGAGAGATTTGTGCATTCTGTCAGGGCTACTGTGGGCTGCTAATTCAACACACACACACACACACACACACACACACACGCGCGTGTCTCTGACACATCACATTCACGTACCTGCATACTCCCACACTCGTCCTTCTCTGTGCACTTTCACCCACTTTTTTGTCCTCACACCTCACACACCTCAGACATTAGGTGTTTTTTCTCCACACTAAAAGCTGTGGCTGGGGTGCTTTTTGTACTGATACATAATTAAATCGGCTCACACGACGCTCACACTGTAACCATAGCGACGCTCTTACCAGCTCTAGCTAATATCGGCTAACAAGCTGTCTAGATTGGATTTATTATCATCAGCAATGCAGATGAGCTGCAGACTGCAGCAACTCTGGTGATGAGGAGGCTGTCTGAGAGAATCGGAGCTGCTTGTGCGACTTGACTGTACACAATTAAACCGAGACTCTGGAAAGTGAGAGTTGGAATTTTGGCAATGAAATATTTTCAATTCAGCAGTTCGTGAATGTCTTAAAATTCTCTCACTAACAAAACAATCACAAGAGTTTGACAAAAAAAAAAAACCCGTGTCCTCCATGTTTGTTTTTCTCGCTTCACACCTGATGGTCATTAGCTAAAAAAGAAAAGGGACCTGACAACGGTCTGCGTTTTTTTTTTTTCTGGAAGCTCCGCTGTGACAAAAAAAATGGTGCTGTTTAAAACGATGTGATGTTATTCTGCATGGCGAATTAATATGGTGTAAAAGGAATAAAACACTTAGGGAAGTGCTGTGTGTGTGTGTGTGTGTGTGTGTGTGTGTGTACAGAACATTTTTACCTGCTCACCACTGAAGACATTCCTCTGAGCTTCCTGTTTGGTTGGGACGTACCACCTACCCCATTTTTGGTGTGTCTCTCACTCCCTGTGGTCACATAGGGTGTGTGTGTGTGTGTGTCTGTGTGGACGTCTGGGATTTGGGTGGGAGCCACTTGGCAGGACAATTTGCTTTACAAAGGGGCTGAGTTCCAGCACGCTAGTCCTTCAGAGAGAGTCAGAGAGACAGAGAGACGGAGAGAGAAAGCTCACATCAAGACTTTGCTTTTGTTTTCGATTCTGTCTCAAACTTCCGGTTTCTGAATTTTGATGTCAGTTTCTTTGTTTCTATTTGTGGACATTCCTTCTGTCTCAATAAACAATCAAAGAAGCTCGTAGCTTTGTGCAAACATCGAGTTCAGTGGCTCAGACAGATTTGCTTGTGTGTGGGTTTTTTTTTTTTTGGGTCACACTGGTATTTATATAATAGACTAACAGATGTCTCAGAGCTAAAAAACCATCATACTTCTATTTTAGAGCTGAATTCTGTTCTTTCTCAGCACTTGGTTTGGTATTAAGTCCCACTCTGTACTCAGGTAGGAGGCGTGGCCTAATGTTTAAAGGCGAAGTTAGTGCATGTTACTAATGATTCAGATAATAATACAGTTCCATATACTATATAATACAGATAAAAGCAGTTTATGAACAAATGGTTTTCAGCCAGATGATGATGATGATGATGATTTTGTGGTGAGTATTGATTAATTTCCTGTAACAGCAGGAGGTCCAGGAGTCTTTTTTTTCCCCCCACTTATAATACATCAGTTTACCAATGTTCTACTTTTTTTCCACTTATTTAATGTTACATTTAATTACATTTAATGCTGTGGATTGACACTTGTGGCATGGAAGCTATCAAAAGTCTCTCTTTCGCTCTCTTTCTCTTACTCGAAGTTAAAAAAAAAACGAAATAAAAAAGCAGCCTGTCATGTTACAGAAAAGCCAGGAAACCCTCTGTTCGTGAAGACTCTCTCATGGCAGAAAATATCCTCTTACAAAGCGCTGACACTGGAGACTCCTTCCATACGTGTTAAATGAAATAATCTCCTTAGAAAAGACTTCACCATGTCAACAATTGTTTGTTTTTCTTTGTTAAATAACAAGTAGCCTGAGCTACTGTCAGCTGCTGTTATAGAAAATGAATCAACACCTTCTGACCAATCAGAATCGAGATTTCAGCACAGCTGTGGTATATAGTGATGATAAACAGATAATGGAGCGAGGTAAGGGATGATGGTTTGGATTCCTGAGGGTTCTGTGAGACAGCAGCCGGGTTAAAGAATTAGTTAAACAGCTCTCTCGCCCTCATCTGTCTTATCAAACCACAAACACTTTCGTCTCCTTCCTTCCTTTCAGAGGCAGCACGCTTCACCTCCTCGGGCGCTCAGCGTGGGGCGTCCAAAGGTTTCAGGGAAACGATGCAGTTTTATTTATGCCCGTCATCACCCACATGACTCCTCGTCCTCCCTCTCTGTCTCTCTCTCTGTCTGTCTTTCTCTCTCTCTCTCTCTCTCTTGCTCTCTCGCACTCACATTTCTCGCTCTTTCCTTCTCCTTTCTGCTCCTCTCTGAAGTATTCCTCTGTAGTCTCTGTTTCCCGCTCAAACTTTTTTTTTTTTTTAATTTTATTTTCCAAACCGCCATGGACCGTTATACACAGAGGACAAGAAAATGAAAAGCTTGTTAGAGAGGTCAAACATCACAAGCATTTCCTCTCACTTCCTGCTTCAGAGAGTTGGGTGTCTCCTCTTTTCTTCCGCTCCTCTCGCTCTGTGTCGGAAATGCCTGAAGAAAGTCACGGGGAATAGCTCTGTGAAAAAACCCCCCCGCCATATAGTACTGTAGACATGCATTGTTGATGCGTGTGTTTGTGTGTGCGTGTGAGACGCAGGGCGATGTAGTGCAGATGGAAGCCTGGCTGAAGAGCCACTGGGAGAACAATGGAGGTCAAGGCATTTGTGAATGTCCTTAAATATAATAGGATCATAGCAGTGAAGGCAGAAGGGGGAATGGGAAGCCACCTCAAACGTACTCTCTCTCACACACACACACACACACACACACTCTTCCGGATAACATTCCTGAGTCTTGGCAATGTAACGGACAGTGTTGTGTCGCTTTTATCGTGTTCCAGTGTCCACTGCAGGATTCGCTTTTAGCATCCCAGATCGAAGTGTTTACGTGACTGTTGTTTTATCCCACTCCCGCCTGAGTTCTTTCTCTATTTCCGGTGAGTTCAGTTGGTTCTGTTTACCAAAATGGTAACCCATTTTTAAGCATATTTACCCTTATTTTTCACTGGTTCCCACAGCTATTCCCAGCATTTAAAAAAAAAAGCTTCCCAAAACAATACAATACAGTGAAGCATTGTTTTCTGCCCAGTTTTCTGCCCAGTTTGGGGAGGATGTCAATTCCAACCCATTAGCCCACTCTCCGCTTCGCATAACCACTACTAACCTGGAGAGTGAAGGCTAAGACGCGCTTCCTCCGAGACACGTGAACTGCCTCGTCACAAGGCAGCGTGACACGCTCTGAGGAAAGAGCTATCCGCCCTCTTCCAAATACACGAGCTCACAGAAGCACACGATTTGCTGTTTTCACTGTGATTTGACAGAGGAAAGAGAGAATGCCCCTCCCACATAGAGAACACGGCCAGTTTTGCTCTCTAGACTCCCGGCTGTGGATGGCCATGGCATCTTCGGGATTCGAACCCTCGATCTTCAGACTACAGGGCAAAATCTTTGCTGTTGCGCTTCTCCCCAGCCTTGAAGTAAGACTTTTAACGGAGTTGTGCTATAATCCCTTTTGTCCTGCAAGCGTCATATTTTGTTCCCACAACCCGGTGATGTTTATCTGTTTATAGTTACGTCTAATGTTGTTGAATGTTTGCGAGACAAGTGAGTTACTGTTATCAGTTAGCAGCTATGAGCAGTCGTTCCCTCACCAGCCTCTTCCTTTCATACGTGTCCCTGTGTATGAGTTGTTACTATAGAAACAAACATATTAGAATGAGTGCATTAATATAAAGCTGTGATTTGATTTACAGCCAAGCTGAAGTTATAGAATATTGATTAAGCCAAACTAAAAATTACATAAAAGTACATATTATTAAATCTGTCTCTGCGTGTACGTGTGCCGACCTTTGCCCTGCGGAATGTCATGCCGTGTGTGCGTGCAGCCCGTGCTGTCTGTAGGTCAAACGTCTTTCTCTTTACTCTCACACAAAAATGATACTAATGTGGTTATTTTCCTGAATTCGCACCGTGTTTAATCTTACAGATAAGCGTGCATTATGTAGGTCACAGACTTGTTTATTTGCCTCCTCCCAAAAACAAAGCTGAGGCTGTAACAGTGCCAGACGTTCCCCTTGCCAGCTCTGCGCTCTCCTTTTCCTCAAAGCTTTGGGCAAATATTGACATATTTTGCAGCTTTGAAGACAGGGCGAATGCGGCGGAGTTTAGATTCTCATCTGGACTCCATTAGCGAGCCGGATTAGGGCTAATGATATCCTACAGGAAAACAACGGTAGCTAAACATGCAACTCCAGCCTCTCCTTCTCCCTCCCTCGCCCTCTTCTTCTCCTGCCTCCCTTTCTCACTCTTACTTCTTTTCTCCTTGAAGTTGTGCCTTCACATTGTAACTAAATCAAATGAATTTGAGAACTTCCTGTTGTTGCTTTTTTTGCTGCCATTTTCTTGCTGTACTTTATATCTTTTTCATTCTTTTTTTTTTGTTGTTGTTGTTGTTGTCGTTGTTTCTCAGTCATTCTATGCCACTCCGTGTACCCCTTTGGCCTCGTTGGCGTGCGGGGGTGGGATTTAGCGTCAAAAGCCCTTATTACTGTGCTGCCGAGGCAAAGCAGCCTATTGCACGAGCAGCCTGCCTCCGCATCTGCGTCCAATCAGAGCGAGCCAATCAGCATTCAGTGGTTTGGCTGCGGTAAGAAAAGAGAAGGGAAAAAAAATTCCCCTGAGGAGAAACTGCATGTATGTGTGTGTGTATGTGTGTGTGAGCAACTTTGAGAGAAAACACACACACACACACACACACACATATACACACACACAGTGCTAGATATAGTTGTATTTTTTTTGGTGTTTAATGCTACACTCTGATATGGATGAGTTAATATGGTGTTGAACTATTAACCTCTAACTTCAGGCCATTTATTTGAAGCTCATTTGTGCTCATTTATGCATTAGCACAGACAGACAAACACACACACACACACGTACACACACTCACGTCCTCCTCATTACTCCACTGTTTGGTGCTTGGTCCCCGTGGAAACCCGGTGGCACTAGCTCTGCTTTCCCGCTAGTTTGAGCCTGATTGGCACGTCTGCACCAGCAGCCGACGAGCCTGGCAGAGCGGAAACCTCCCTCCAGGCTGCTTTTTACATTCGGCTGGAACAGTACAGCCTCCATTCCTGCGCTTTATCTGTGCTCTGGGTTGAGAGGCGGGTTTGGCAGAAAGTGCAGCATTTCTGTATGAGGCTGATACGGGAGGAGAGCAAGAGCGAGAGATTGTAGTATACTTGGAGAGATGTCTCAGACTTATTATGTCTTCTGGCTTTGATTAAATAAGCATCCTAGAGTGTTACTGGAAAAGCAGCATGGAACGTTGCGAACATTAGCAGCTTCCTTCGCTGTGTTTGTGTTCCTGTTTGATTGACAAAAGAACTTAAAGCGAAAGTTTGGCCAGAAATAAAACATGCTCGCTGAATTTTCTCCGAGCCAAGACGTTTGGTGTTTGAAGTTTGCTTCTTGAGCTTTACAAGAATATCGAAGAAATGTACTGGAAGTCTATCTCACTCAAAATCTTTTCCATCCAGTTCTTCAGTGATGTCGCACAACATTACCGATGTGGTTTAGGAGAAATTGCAGTACTGTGATCTATAAACATGACCAGAGCTTCACCATGGAGCTTGTTGGAGGCAGCCATATTGGACACCCAAATTGACAGTTTGATTTTTTTTTTCCCTTTAACTCATAGTTAATGGCTGAAAGCAACACAATGTAGACAAGATAAAAGCTTTCTCACTGAATTTTAACAGTGTAAGTTCAAATCTACAGCATCCAGGTGAGATTATCCACTGAAGCAAGAGTCTTGGGTGTAAACTGTTTCTGCATTTTTATTCTTTTATTATTATTATTATTATTATTGTTTTTTACTAATCTGCTCTCTCTCTCTCTCTCTCTCTCTGTCTGTCTGTGTGTCTCTCAGGTTTTCCCACCGTTGCCTAATGAGGCCGAGATCGCACACACCAAAAAGCTCTTCCGCCGCCGCCGGAACGACCGCCGGTGAGTCCCCACGTTCCCAAAAGGAAAAGTCAGTACTCATTTCACGTTACCAGAGTGCCAATGTTGTCTTACGTCTAACCGAAGCGAGTCTGACAGAACAGAGAGTTCCCACCACTCGTTCTCTCCCATACCCTCTTTTCCCCAGCCAAAACATTTAGAACAGGAATTTTGGCTTTAGGCTCGCAACAAAAAAAAGGGAAAAGGAAATACATCAAACACACAGTAACACTTTCCACAAGTCGCTTGTGGAAATATTGTGCTTGGATTAAGAGGTTTAATCAAGCTTTAGTTATGTGAGAGTGAAAGTACAGTTTGAATTCTGCAGCGTCCGCAGCCCTGAGTGCCGTCGAATATCCATCCTTTATTTCCCCACATAATCTGTGTCTTTCATCTGCAAATGCGTCTCCTTTTTTCTTTTTTCTTTTTTTTTTTTTTAAACTTGCTTGATGTCACTGGAAAGTTTGAGTCGGTTGCAGTTTGCCGTTGCTAAGAAACAGCTTAAAAGAAAATATTTTGGTCTCCGTGTGGACGAATCAAGGCTCAGGAGACAGAAGGAAAGCAAAGCTTTTTTTGTTTTTGCCGTTCTTCAGGCATGCAGGACGGTAGAACTCGTCTTCCATCATCTACAATAGTACAATAGCTTGACCTGGAGACCACAGAAGACATGAGCACTGTTAAATATTACTTTTTACATCCTGCAGCATATTTTTTTTTTGCTTATACTGGCAATAAAATTCTCAAGGCTGCCTCAAAGGGGTGTAATGATTCACTGATAACAATTAGTCTTAACATCAGTGTCAGTGCTGTGTACTGATTTAAAATGTGTAGCAGCAGAGAGACTGGAGAAGTTCCTGAAAAGTCAGTTCCTGAAAAGACAGTGTGCTTCTAAGTCCTAATAAGATGTGGCCTCTGTATCAGTTGCAATAAGGAGGTGTGGCCTCTGTATCTGTCAGTCGCAATAAGGAGGTGTGGCCTCTATCTGTCAGTTGCAATAAGGAGGTGTGGCCTCTATCTGTCAGTTGCAATAAGGAGGTGTGGCCTCTATCTGTCAGTCGCAATAATGAGGTGTGGCCTGTGTATCTGTCAGTCATAATAAGGAGGTGTGGCCTGTGTATCTGTCAGTCGCAATAAGGAGGTGTGGCCTGTGTATCTGTCAGTCGCAATAAGGAGGTGTGGCCTGTGTATCTGTCAATCGCAATAAGGAGGTGTGGCCTGTGTATCTGTCAATCGCAATAAGGAGGTGTGGCCTCTGTGCCTGTCAGTTGCAATAAGGAGGTGTGGCCTCTGTGCCTGTCACTCGCAATAAGGAGGTGTGGCCTCTGTGCCTGTCAGTCCCAGTAAGGAGGTGTGGCCTCTGTTCTGTCAGTTCCAGTGAACAAGGTGTGGCCTCTGTACCCATCATTCCCACAGCAGACGCGACCTCTCTGCCTGTCAGTCCCAATAAGGATGTGTACCTGTTGCGCCTGTAAGTCCCAGTAAAGGAGGCGTGGCCTCTGGGTCTGTTAAACCATGTAAAGGAAGTGTGATCTTAACCCTTATTGAGCAACACTGATTTACACTCTATTGCACTGAATAGCATCATATTAAATTGTAGGCAGATTTTAATCCTTTTTTCCACATATCTTGCTGTTCATCACATATCTTATCTGGCTTTGATTAAGAGTCAAAGCTTGAAGTGTTGGTTTTGGACCACTTAAAGCTGTAATTGGCTGTAAAAGGCTGCCTGCAGTTTGCAGAAAACGCATGTTCTTTCTTTAGGTCATATTCCAGGAAAAGGAAGCACTATGACTTTAACTGCACCGGAGGAAACAAAAGTCAAACATTTCACCTGACCGATTTCTGTAAATCTGGACCTTAAACCCACACTGTGCTCTCTATTATGGTTACCCTGCAGTCATGACCTTTAGAGAGGGCGGTAGGAAAAGCGAGAGGTGAGGAAAGTAGAATGCAACAGAGAGGCGTTCAGGAAGTCGTATGGAGAGAACGAGAGAGAAAACGATCACGAGAGGACGGAAGGGATAATAGGAGATGACAGGAAAAGGGCAGTGTGTAGTGGAGGGGAAAAGAGAGGCGCTGCTTAATGGGCTGTGAAAATGTGCAAGAGAGAGGAGGAAAGACAAGACAAGACAAGGGACAAGAGGGGCATATGTGACCTGTGTGTGTGTGTGTGTGTGTGTGTGTATGTGTGTGTGCGTGCGCGCACGTGCGCATGCATTCAGTCTGAACCCAACTTCATTGCACAACATGGTGCAGAATCTTTTTTTTTTTGTTTTTTTTGTTTTTTTTTTTCTTCCCGACTTCCTCTCTCCCTCCCTCTTGTGCTTATCCCCTGACAGAAGGCTTTCCAGCCTGTTATTGCTGTGTACTGGCCACCCACAATGCCTTGCTTCTGGCAAGGAGGACACTGCGGTCTTGTTGTTTGTTGGCATCATCTTCATCTCTCTCTTTCTCTTTCTCTCTCTCTGCCTTGTTGTTTGTTGGCATCCTCTCATTCTTTCCCCTATAGGGCTGACAGTGGGCCTTGTTCCAATCTTAAATCATGCCCTCCCCTTCTTGTCTTTTCTGCCTCTTCAGCACAACCCTGTGCTTTTGACGTCCCACAAACTGCTGCATTGTCTGTAGATCAGAGCCAAGTGTTCAGTCCAGTCGAATGTTCAATCCAGTCGAATGTTCAATCCAATCGAACGTCTAAAGTTTGCTACTTTTAGTTTTGCACCGGATCTACGAGGATGGTTCCACACGGACACCCTAAAGATTCCCAAAACCAGTCTCTCCGTTGAATCAGTGTTTAATCTCACCTGGATACTGTAGATTTGATACTGTTGAAAGGAACTGCTGCTGTGATCATAAAGACTGTCCTGTTGCTCATCCCAGGATTCACAATCTGCTCATGATGAACATTTCAACACACTCAGTACTGTCTGTCTTTGCTCTTCTGCACTTATATATATGCTAATAATTTGTAATCACCCAGAAGAGTCAAGGAGGGCAGTTTTTCCTTGCCTCTGGCTCCCTCATTAGAGATCTAATATCTGTGGTTAAAAGCACTACACAAATAAAATCTAGCGACTGTAGCTAAATGTAGCTGTAAGCTAATGGAAGGTTATAGTTTAGCTTTTTGCAAATTATATTTAAATGAGTACAGAGTCTTGGGGTGCATCTCAATCAGCTCCCTAGTTCAGTAGTCAGGGCACTGATCAGGGAGTCGGCCATTTTAAGGGCTGTCTCAATCGCAGAATCCTTCCAGCGCACTGGAAGTTTTGCTCCCTAAAAAAACAACCCACAATGCACCGCAAAAACCTGGGAGAACTGATGCTCACTGTGTTCCCTTACTGGAAATTACGTCATATTTTCTGAAGCCTCTCAGCTCGGAAAAAAAAAAAATGGCGAACGAACTCTCAGCCAACTTCGTCTACAAATGTAAGCAGCTCGTTATCGTTGTTGTAGCTCTCAAATGATTACTTACGTTAGCGATTTTTAACTTAGTTTGATGTTCTGTATACGGTTTGTTTGAGTCTAACGACTTTTAAGTGTTTAATCATTTTAAAAGATCCACTAGCTAGCCTACGATTTTGCTTGAGGTACCATGACAGAAACGCTTGCGATTAATCTAACAAATTTATATATGACGTACTGTATAGTGTCAGAAAGATACGGGTCCTGCCTGTTGTTGATAAATTCCAGCGGTGGCGTTTTACAGCGCGGGTACGTAGTCATGTCGCCGGAAACTGAGTCATCAGTGAACCAGTGTGTAGTGAGTCAGGGTCGTTAACAGTGCTCGAACTCGTGCACACGATACACTGATTCACCACCTAGGGAGCTGATTGAGACGCACCCAGGTTCACTCATTTGAATCACTCATTTGAATCACTCATTTGAATCACTCATTTGAATCACTCATTTGAATCACTCATTTGAATCATTCATCACTCATTTGGACACATTCCCTAACCTGTGTGATGAGAACAAAGTGATCCGGTGTTTTTTTTTTTTTTTTTTGGTCCATATTTTGATGTGCCTGATCTAATGTTCATATGTAGCGTCCCTATCAGCAGCACGTGTCACATTACTCACACATTTTACACGCGCAGGCTGGGAACGCCCCTTGCGTCACCGTGTGTGTTGGCTTGCATAGAGCCGCACTGCAAAAGTTGTCATCTTAGCAAGTGAAATCTCTTGAATATACTCAAATCTATGTAGTATTTCCTGTTATAAGATTACAGTAAACCGAATATAAGGTTAGAACCTGACATTCACAGACCATTCACATCCTGACATTATCCAAGTTATTATGGCTATAAATAATGTCAATCTAGGTAATATTTTAATAAAAATGCTTTCCAAGGAATTTCTTCTTCTTCAGAAATGATGAAAAAACTCTCTGGCTCCAATAAATAGCTGAAATTATTGCGCACTTGATTGTTTTAGTTTGTTTGTGGAATTTATTTTGCAGCTAAAGGGCAAAAAGTTTGTGAACCCCTGGCACAGAGTTTATACCAGGACTTGGTTAAAGAACTTCACACACCAAACATCTCAGGCGAATTTGTGTGGATCTGGTTTATTTATTTATTTATTTATTTATTGATCCCTTAAATGAATAGTGTAGCTTTTATATACAGAACGATTGGAAAGGAAAGATGGCCTGAACAGACAGACTCTCTCTATCTGCCAATTTCTGCACCTTTTAGGATTTAAACTGTGTGAGTTGGAGCCTGTGTGTGTAATTAAGTTAATAGGTTTAACACACACACACACACACACACACACACACACACAGATGCCTGCTGAAGCCAGTCAGGTTTACAGACACATCAGTGGCATTCAGTAATGAAAATAGACTGCATCTTTTCACACTCATATCATAGTAGGAATTTTTTTGTCTGTCAGATTTTTTTTTGGAATATTTGTATTTGGAATTTCGGATATTCTTAATAATATTCGCTCCGCTTTAGTGTTAATACTGTATCTTCATCTTTTCCTGTTCAGGCGGTTAGCATACATTCTGCTATGAACGTGTTCAAGAGTTCTCCCTTTGGTCAGAGCTAATTTTGTCGACTAGCACTTCTTATCCTAGTAGGAGGACAAGATTTTCCTCTGATTTTTTTTTTTTAAGTAACAAGTAAGATTTCTTACAGCTGGCAAGTGTCACTACCAGGTCGTGTGTGCGTTTTTCTCGTATTGTTTTAAAAACAATAAAAAGTCTACGTACAGGACGGAAAATGTCGCTCATTCATTCTCATTTAAAACACCTACAATTTTAGTATCTGTTCTTTTTTTTTTTTCTTTTTTTTTTTCGTAAACTCCAACAAAAAGGCATGATCACACTCTGAAACTGGATAAAATCTAAAATAGCTGAGCGTTGTAGAAAATTTAATAAAGACCTAGTTCCAAAAATATATAAAAAAAAAAAAAAAAGTCGAAAATGTGTTTTTGTATTACTATGTCCTGTTAAATTCAGCTTCTTGCAATACTTGGCTTTTTCTTTTTTCTTTTTTTTTAAACTTAGTTCATTTTGGTGTGTGCAGGTGTTTTTTTTTTTTTTTTTCTGGAATTTTTGAAAAACAAAAAAGAAAAATGTTCGACAGATATTGGAATTAGGCACCGTAGGTCTTTAAAAAGAAAGAATGTGAGTTTTTTTTTGCTTGGAGTTTTTGACATTCCCTTAGCCTTACACACCCAATTGATCACGTTCGACAAGGCACAGACAATCTGGGCTTGTGAAATTTTTCTCCCCCTCCACCCCCCTTTCATTTTTTTCATTTTGGAAAACTTGAGCAATAGCGCTTTCTCTGAATTCTTTTTGCTTATCATTCCTCTTGCTTATCACAAAACATTAATGTTTTTCGACGGCACTTCCTCGTGTGAGCAGTGAATTACTCAACACCCAGCCAGCCGCTAAAAATCACTGACCGAGACGGGCGAGATCTCTGATATCATCAACCCGGAGGAGGGTTCAGTCCAATCATGCCGAGTAATTTCCGATATCCGCCGGAGCAGTGTGAGTGTGAGCGTGAGGTTCAACACGCAGCCCTCCCGTGTGTGTGTGTGTGTGTGTGTGTGTGTGTGTGTGTTCTGATTCTTAGAGTAACGGTGCTGAACCGATCCATTACAGCCGAAGGCTTAAACCGGATCTTATATCAGCGCCGTTAATCCGAGATGTTACACGCCAAGCCAAATGTTTGTGTTTAGCTTTTCCTTCCTTTCAGGCTGTTTGTTTCGGAGCCTTATTTCCATACGGGCCGCTTGTTCTCTGGATTAACGACTGAAATATGCAAAGATCCAAATCCTGGCGTGCGCTCTTAGCCTGTTTGTTTCAGGCTCTGCGCAAACACACGTGGGGGTGTGTGTATGAATATTCATACCCTCTGTCTGAAGTGGCGGTGTTTTTGTTTACCTAGCAGAAGTTTAGCCAGAGCTCAGACTCTATCGAGCAGCGTAAGAAAACGGACGTTGAGCTCTAATGGTGCGAGCTTTTCTAGGGTGTGTGTGTGTGTGTGTGTGTGTGTGTGTGTGTAAAAAATTATAACTAGTGGTTTGAGAGTTTCTCCGAAACCAGAAAACATGTTTGTGCTCGCGTGAGGTTAAAACTGCTGATTCTCCAGTTAATGTTTTTTTTGGAGGTAAACACCACCAACACACACATACATGAGCACTGTGGAACATCACACACACTTCCAGCTATAAGCCTCCAGTTATAACGCCAGAGGTGCCAATATATACGGATTAGGCACAGTGTTTACGATGTTTCTCCTTTTGCCACAGCGATACGAGAAACACCTGAAAAGTACGGAATAAAAAAAAAAAACCCCGAAAAACATTTCTTCATGACATTTCTTCTTGCATCATCTTATGTCTTCGGTTTTCTTTTCCCATGACATCTTTCTTCTCTTTTATTTTTCTTTCTTCCTTCCTTCCTTCTATTTTTGTCTTTTCTCTTATTTTATCACATAATCTTGTACCTCCTTGCATCTTATCTTGCCTTTTTCTCATGTCGCCTCATCTTCTCATGTTTTTCTTCACCTTTCTTCGTGCAACTTTACTTTCGACTTCGTGAATCGCGAATCATCTCTTCTCATCCCTTTTGCGAATCATCACATTTTTCTCTCGTTTTTCTCACACCCTCTTGTACCTTCTTGCACTATTTTCTGCTCTCTTTTTGTCTCGTCATTCTCGCTGCTTCTTGCTTAATCTTCTGGCTAGTGAGCACTTTATTACCGAGTTGTTATGAACAGGTAAGCAGCGGGAAAAGAGAAACAGCGAGCGAAAGTGACCTCAGATTCATAAAGGTTATCGCAGCGTGAAGTCTGCAGCGGAAAGCAGCGATGCTTCGGGCCTCATTCCGTTTCCCAGCGAGTTTGATGGTTGCCATGACACTCCATAGCTGCCATTACACCATGAGGCTTCACTGCTGCGGCTGAAATGACTCCTCGTTCTACTCGTACTGTACTGCAGGAGGAGGAAAAGCATGCACTCACTCCTCCATCCACCCTGAGTCTCTCTCTCCTCTCCTCTCCTCTCTTCTTCTGTCTTCTGTTCGCTTCTCTTCTCTTCTCTTCTCTTCTCTTCTCTTCTCTTCTCTCTTCTTCTCTTCCCTTCTCGTCTCTCCTCTCCTCTCTTCTCTTCTCCTCTCTTCTTTTCTCTTCTGTTCGCTTCTCTTCTCTTCTCTCTTCTTCTCTTCCCTTCTCGTCTCTCCTCTCCTCTCTTCTCTTCTCTTTTACACTCATCTCATCTCCTCTCTTCTCTTCTCTTTTGTTCGCTTCTCTTCTCTTCTCTCTTCTTCTCTTCTCGTCTCGTCTCTCCTCTCCTCTCTTCTCTTTTACACTCATCATCTCCTCTCCTCTCCTCTCCTCTTCTCTTCTCCTCTCTTCTCTTCTGTTCGCTTCTCTTCTCTCTCTCCTTTCCTTTCCTCTCCTCTCCTCTCTTCTCTTTTACACTCATCATCTCGTCTCCTCTTCCCTTCTCCTCTCTTCTCTTCTGTTTGCTTCTCTTCTCTCCTCTTCTCCTCTCTTCTCTTCTCTTCCCTCTTCTCCTCTCCTCTCCTCTTCTCTTCTCTCCTCTTCTCTTCTCTTCTCTTTTACACTCATCATCTCCTCTCCTCTTCCCTTCTCCTCTCTTCTCTTCTGTTCGCTTCTCTTCTCTCCTCTTCTCCTCTCTTCTCTTCTCTTCTCTTCCCTCTTCTCCTCTCCTCTTCTCTCCTCTCCTCTCCTCTTCTCTTTTACACTCATCATCTCCTCTCCTCTCCTCTTCTCTTCTCTTCTCTTCTCTTTTACACTCATCATCTCGTCTCGTCTCCTCTTCTCTCTTCTCTGCTGTTCGCTTCTCTTCTCTCTCCTTTTTTTTCTCCCCTTCTCCTTTCCTCTCCTCTCCTCTTCTCTTCTCTTCTCGTCTCTCCTCTCTTCTCTCCTCTCTTCTCTCCTCTTCTCTCCTCTTCTCTTCTCGTCTCTCTTCTCTTCTCTTCTCTTCTCTTCTCCCCATTTGCATGTCTTCTGTTTTCTGTTCTCCTTTCCTATTCACGCTACATAATTTCGTTTATTTTTCATTGTTTAGTTCTCCCTTTATCCATCCATTGTCCATCCATCATTCACACTCCTCCTCACTCTCGTGCTTGTAGACATGCCGAGGCACCGCAGGACGAGCTGACCGTGCTGCTGCCCTGTGACGGGAAACGGCAAGTGTCCAGGTCAGTGTCTCAACCTCATGGATCCCTCATGAGATAAAATTCATGTTTAACTAATTTAGGAAAAAGTTATAAGTGCAGTTCATATCTAATAAATAACACTGCTGTAGCGGTGTTCGTGTAACGTTATGAAAGCCGGGTTACTCTACTGAACACTCTGTAGGGCACTTCAGAAAGAATCCGAACTCAGCTCTGAATGTCAGCGTCATTGTCACGTAAAGAGGAATTTCTAAAGTGCAGCCTTTTCTCATTCAGGTGCTTTATGTCATTAATAATGCACTTGTACAGAATCCAGCATTAAATAAGCACACTAATATTATCTAGAAATGGTTTAAAGTCAGTCGGTTGTGTGTGTGTGTGTGTGTGTATGAGAGAGAGAGACAGTATGTATGTATGGAGAAGGACACTGCAGTATCTACTATATGTCCCACAATCAGGACGTCTGAGAGAACTCGGACACTGCAGAGGACACACACAATTTTCCGGGTGTTACATGCAGGGAATGTAACTCAATTTGTGGAATAACATTTTTACAAATTAAGGAGCTTAAATTGTTTGACATTTCAGATTTTAGCCTTTTTTGATAATTTCATGTCAATGCCTTTTGCAATTTTTGACCTCAGATCACACACACTGGACAACATGCAAATGTGAAATGTAACTTCAACCAGTGCAGCCTAAGAAGAGCAAATCCTCTCGCTGGTTGAAACCTACATCCTGCAAAAAAAAAACTCAGCAACCCGCTGCAGATGATGCTTTTAAACCTTTTAAGCACATTTTGAAACGCTGCAAGATTATACATACCGTATAGGCTAGAATAACTCGAATAGCAACTCTTTACAAGCATGGTGAGCAGAAAAGCATCTCAGAAGCCTCAGGTTCCTGTTCTTGACTGACAGGAGTGGAACCCGATGTGTTCTCCTGCTGTTGTAGTCCATCACCTGAACATTTGATGCATTGAGATGCTTTTTTGTTAACCATGGCTGTAAAGAGTGGTTATTTGTGTTACCGTTTTTCATTCATTTTGAGCAAGAGAACAGAAAGATAGCTGGACAGCTAAGTAAACTTTCCGACTGTGAATGTTATGCTTTTTTTTTTTTTTTTTTTTTTTGTCTTTATTTCGTTGTTTGAATCAAAGATGAATGAACGTTCAGGATTATTATAATTTACAAAACTGGTTTCTTCTGTTCTGCATGACTTCTCACTAATAGCTGGCAACGTTTCAGCGAGCCTTCTTCACTGAAAGCCAAATGAAAGGTTTAGGTTGTGCTTGAGAAAGAAAAAAAAATCTGATTCTAGGAGAGTTTTCAAAGAATTTCAAAGAATTTTCAAAGGAAACGGTCTCCTCTTCTCTGGCCGCATATGCATTTATTGCTCCGTTCTGAGGATTTCTGGTCTTTAATTTATTCAAATGTCTCGTTAAATATTTAAACAGAATTTTTCATCTACAGTGTGGGTCTCTGCTCTTGGAGAACATTCAGGGACTTGTATTGATGCTCTCCTTGCGTGTGCGTGCGTGTGTGTGTGCACTTCTTCTAAAAATTGATGTAAAACCACATTATTTTATTACAAGGCTAAAGATGATAAAGCAGAATTTGCACAAATTCCCTGAAATGTCAAAATCAAAATGCCAGAGTGCAGTGGAGACTGGCTGGAGCCGATCAAAAGAGAACCGGCTGTCTGTTTGACTTTTTTTTTTTTTTTTTTCCTCCCACAGCAAGGTAATGCTGAAACTTTTTTTTCCACTCCTCACTTTTTATCTTCAGACATGTCTATCTTTGTGTCATGTCTGCTAGGTTTCTCGGAACTGAAGGTACAGTGAAGTACAGCGTCGTGTGTAAAACATTCTCCTTCCCTCTACGCCAGCAGTCATTATCGATCTGAGTTTTAATTAACTTTAAACGGAAAAATATATATTTATACGTATATTCTCAATTTTACATGAGTGGAGCTTGAGGTGTGTCTCAGTTACGCACAGTTCTGAACTTAAGTTTGAGCACATTATTCCTGCACGATATTGGCTCGAGTGAGGAGCGGTATTAAGTCCAGCGCCGCTGTCTGACAGTTCGACGTGACAACAACGTCACACTTTAGTTAGTTCGCATTTTCTATGCCTGATTTTTTTCGGATTTAAAAAAAAAAAAAGCTTGCGTTAAAAGGCAGTGGTCTGGACGTTATTAAAACCCGCCGACTTCAAAGCTTCTACTCAAGAACAATCATGAACAACACAAATAAGACAAGATGATAAGCTTGACCAAAAAAAAACGCCGCTTGTCATGTTACCGTGAAACCGCAGAGACATTCCTGTGTCGGGAAACTTGCTGACTGCTACGCAGCGCTGACCGTGGAGTAACATGACATGTAGTAAGAGAAAACTGTAAATAAATGGAACAAGACGGCAGAAATGGAAAGATGAAGGACTGTAAATATAACACTGTGCATTTCTGTCGATTTATTTTTGTGTTTGCTTCAGTGCTGTTTTGACAGATTGCCTGTCTGAGTAACGAGGGTTTTATTACATCTCTGGTAACAAGCGTGACAAAAATGTACACACACTCAGGACGCATGTGGCTGTAGCTGAGTGTGTGTATAAGTGCCGAGAGATGGGGGAAGTATTATACTCGCTTTCTGTTAATAATCCAAAGAAAAACTGGCTTTTACTCATTTATAAATCCATTCCTGAGAGGGAGTGGTCATCCGTAACGTCAGTCCAGCATGCTAGAGCTGTTAGGAATCCGAGTAGGAGGCCTGAAGTGTGTGCATGTAAAAGATTTTCTGCCCTGTCATCAGGCCATCGCGGGTTAACCGTCGTAAAGAAGGAAAATGCCAAGGTCAGAGCCCTGATGTCTTATTTCCACTCTGCCATTAAGAGCACCGCACGTGTATGGGGAATTCCTGTGCTGGTGAAGCTACAAAGGTTAAGTGTGTTACTGGATGCTCTCTAAGGGCATGGAGTCGCTGCTTCGCCCTAAGGCTGCTGTTTGATCTGCTCCCCGTGTTAGCCACAGTATAGCCTCCGTTTGCGCTAATGAAAACATGCGGCTTTTAAACGAACACCACAAACGGAACCGGCTTGGTTTCAGTCCCAGGTGGTCATCAAAAACAATCCTACTGTATTTTTACAGACTATTGGGAGATGCATTTTTGTGTCCTATGGCATGTGTTGCAGCTAAGTGCTAACCTCAGAGGCGGTACATGAAGTGTTTTTTTTTTTTTTTTATTAGTATTACATTAATGCATCTTGTGACTCTTGTATTGTGGAGCAAATTGTCATAAATTCTTCTTGGCTCGGTTCAAAGCACTAAAAATGTGGTTTTCATGTTTTGGTTTTGAGTTCATGTTACATGGTCTGGTCTTTGTGTTGGGACACGTGTGGCATGTTTTGATTTTGAGTCTCGTCTCCGCCCCCGTCCTGTGATTGGTCTGTTTCCTATTGTGTTCACCTGTTCTCTGGTCAAGCTTTGATTAGTTTATCTGCTTAAACCCTACTGTGTCTTCGTGTTACTGCTAAGTCTTATTTTTATTTGTATTGCATTTGTATTGTATTCTTGTTCCCTGTCTAGCACTTCCTGGCTCTGACCCTCTCTCATGTGTCCTTGTTTTTTTTTTGTTTTTGTTTTTTTTTTTTGTAATGGTTTATCCTTGTTTGTGTTTTTGCCTTGCTATGTTCTGACCCTCGCTACGGACTTTGATAACAATTCTTGGATTAGCCATAAATGCTACACTAAGTATTCAAGCTTGCATCCTGTCGCAGCACTGTCCGGTACTAAAGTGTGTTGCTGCTTACATTGGTAATAAGTGTCTGTTTATGTGTAGGATTCAGCTAAGTATAAAAGCACTTGGGGGCATTCTATTATAGGAAAATAATCAATGACTGGTTGAAGTGATGTGATGTGGCCTGATATGAAGCAGAATTACTTTCCAGAAATGTTTTATTCCACAGTTTTTTTTCCCATTTATTAAAAAAACACAAAGTTACAGCATTACGTCTGACTGTTACAAAGCTACTGTCAGAGCCACTGTTATAGAAAACTAATCAACACCTTCTGACCACTCTGACCAATCAGCTTCAAATATTCAACAGTGCTGTGGTATAAAATGTTAATAACAATATTGTAGCACAGCAATGAAGACCATTTACAAACTATTACTATAAACCTGTAATAGTAATAGATGCTGTCAGCAGTCTGCATGTGTGTGTGTGTGTGTGTGTGTGTTACCACTAAATAATTACAGGGAGCAGTTGGCAAACCTGACTTTAACTTTTTCTTTACAGCTTTGGGTATTATTTCAGAGTTTCAGTATTTGTGTAACACTGCTTGAGCAAGGATTTTAAGCAGTGCAAAAGATTATACACAATCTGTGTCTATTACTATTTTATAAATGAGTTTCCTTGGTCATAAGATTAATCTACTTTTCCCCCAAGGTTTCATCCACCTTGGTGTGTTCAAGTATTCTTCTTCTTTTTCTTCTTCTTCTTCTTCTTCTTCTGCTTTAAGTATTTTTTTTTTTTTAATCCTGTTCCAAATAGTGTCCAGTTCTTCTACTGTTGTTGCCCATTTGCCTCAAGGTTCAATGTGTTGTGCCTTCTGAGATGCTTTTCTGCTTACCACGGTTGTAAAAAGTGGTTATTGAAGTTACCGTAGCCTTCCTGCCAGCCCAGTCCAGTCTGGTCATATTCCTCGGACCTCTCTCATTAACACCGTGTTTCTCCCTCAGAACTGCTGCATGTTTGATGTTTTTCAGAGTCTAAGCTCTAGAGACTGTTGTGTGTGGAAAAATCCCGGGAGATTTTCTGAAATACTCAAACCAGTCCGTCTGATACCAACAGCCATGCCACAGTCAAAGTCCCTGAGTTGACAGTTTTCCCCATTCTGATGTTTGATGTGAACATTAACTTCAGTTCCTGTCCTGTATCTGCATGATTTCATGCATTGCACTAGCGCCACCTGATTGGCTGTTTGGATAGTTGCCTGAATGAGCAGGTGTTCCACAGAGTACACTTACTACAACATATTTATTTCGTTAAGTTGTGGCTCGCTGTTCTTCCTATGAGTAGTAGTTGTAGTTGTATCCCTCAGTTCTAGGCTTGGACTGTGTTATTCACTGGACACTTTCGCTTAATAAATGCAAAACGTCATGTAAATAAATTCTCCCGGGAATGGAGGGTTTCTGAGCCAGATACCTGAGACATGTGGTGGTGTAATTCTATAACGTAGCGTTTAACTCGGTCTGTGCTGGTTTGGTTAAAAATGGCCCACCAGAATAAAGGCTAGAGGAGCAGCCGAAACAAGCCCCGGTGCAGTTTGTCAAAACCCCGTGCTCTCTGCGCCGGATAAATCTAGGTCAGCCGTGGCAGAGTGGGATCGCTTAACGGCACTCACTCCGTCTCTGCCACCCTGGCCGACTCTAAACCCGAGAGGCGAGTGGGCAACAAAGCACACATGCTCCCGCCGCCTCTTCGGCTCTGAGGGGGGGAAAAAAAAAAGACAAGCACACAATGGCATGGAGTCCAGAAGAAAAGCCAAACATGTTCTTGGAACTGTTAGATCTGTTCTGGAACCGCGAATGCATCCTAGGATCAGAATGAAAGAATCGTAATAAAATTATATAACTAAACTGTTTTTTAAATGATCCGTGCAACACGAGGTACTTATTATTTTTCTCTTTTGTGTAGCTGCATACGGCGTTTGATTATTTCCATGAACTGTGTTCAATAGGAAATGCACGACTGGACATGCCGTTCACATCTGCCCTTGATCACACGTTCATTTTTTTTTTTTTTTTATTCAACATCTTTTTGAAGACATAGTGAGGCTTAAACGATTTCAAGTTGAGCCTCTAAATAAACATGCACATTCAGATACCCGTAAATAAGATAATATTATTTACAGTTTGAGTTAACGTCAACAAACCGTAAACATCTGCGTGGACAAATCACTAGGCCAAGCGAGTAGATTTCGTGTTTTGTTTTTATTTGTACATGTAGGGTCAACAACCAGAGAAAGAAAATAAACCGTATTTACTTTAGCTAAATAACAGTTTTCATTTCAGAATCTGGATCACGCAGGTATGTGGACACAAAACAGAAATACTTGTGACACGAGGACTTAACACAATGTCTCGTAGCCGAAACGCTCTCCGGCGACAAGGTTGTAAACACGAAGTGCTACATTAGCAACTTTATCAGGAAACTAGCAAACTAGCTTGTCATGCGTTATTACGTTACTTTAGCTACCTTTTTTTTTTTTTTTTTAATCCTAGTTCGTTAGGCTTCTCAGCAACACACTGGTATTATTAGATGCCCAGTGGACTAGCTGATAAATTTATCATTCGTGTGTTAATATTAAATAATTACTTCTTGTATTAACAATTAGTGTTTGGTTGGGAAAAATCTTCAGACTACATCTGAAGATCATGTTTTCTGTTGTGATGCTGTGTATTAAATATCTTTTCATATTCAAAACAAAAGAATGCTTCAAACAAATAAAAAAAAAAAAAAACACTCAATTGATGGAAAATGAGACTCGGGACCAAAGTAATCAAAAACAAGAAGGTGTAGGGAGTGTGTGACGTTAGCAGCAGAGAGCGAGAGAGGAAGTGTGTATTCAGTCCTCCAGAAAAGCTGAGCAGATGGGCGTTGTTGCTCGGAGCCTCCACGCCGATGCCCTGTGTGCTGGCATGTCCTTCTCACCCTCTGCTCACACACTCCTGTTTCTCTTCCAGGAGACAGCAGCGTCCTCCTGGTGGTGGAGGAGGTGGGGGAGGAGGTGGAGGGCCCAGATCCCACAATCCCCAGCAGCAACAGCAACATCATCAGGTACCACCGCATTCCCAACAGCAGCATCAGACGACCAATCAAATGCAACAGCTCATCGCAGACCCCCAGTCAGAAGGCTTCAACGCCAAGCACGGGCATGGAGGGCGGGGCTACCAAAGCGGGCAGCAGGGCCGCGGGCATCACCACGGTTACAGCCAGAACCGGCGCTGGCACCAGCAGCACAGACAGCCGGGACAGCGGAATGCCAAAGAGACGGACAGCGTGAAGGAGGAGGAGAGCGAATATAAGACGGCCAGAGCGACGGACAACACCGGAGGAGACGACAACAAGAGCGATGGAAAGCAGGAGAAGACGGAGGGAGGGAAAGTCTGCCTGCTGCAGTCCTCTAAAGAGAGGCTGAGGAGGAGGCTGAAAGAGAAGGTGAGTCGACTTAACCTTTTATTGTCCTTCAGGTTTCAGACTTAGGCTGAGTTTATGCATTTGCAGTGTGTTGTGAGAGTGTTTGGGGGGGCACAGATTCAAACTTAGATGCTCCTCCCCAAGGCCTGCTTCATCAGCGTGCATGTCATCCTGCGTCACATGACCCATCTGTCCCTTGACAGGAGGAGGTTCCCATGGCGACGCCGGGGCCTCAGCGTAACCGCATGGACAAGCTGCTGGAGATCCTGAACAGCATGAGGAGCAACAACAGCGGCGTCGAGGCGCAGCTCACGTCCTTCATGGAGGAGGCGCAGAGCTCGGCCCAGTCGGAGGAGACGCTCGGCGAGATCGTGCAAACCATCTACAGCAAAGCCGTCCGAGACCGAGGCTTCGCCGCCACCGCCGCCAAACTCTGCTACAAGATGGCGCTCTTCATGGTGGAGGGCACCAAGTTTCGCTCGCTGCTGCTCAACATGTTACAGGTGTGTAGTCGCGTCAGCACAAAAGCGGCAAACAGTACAGCAATTGCAGGATGATCCTTACAGGAACCACCGCGTTGTTGATTATTTTCCTATAACATCACAACCCCAAGTGTTTTACTCCTTATTTAAAAGCTTTTGATCAAACCCCAGTCCCTCTTAACACTGTAACACGGATAAGGGTCGCAGTCTGAATTGTAGAAACATGCCTAACGCACGCTCTAAAGACGAGTGTGTGGAGAGGATTATTGTGCTGCACACACGTATGCCATGTGCTTCTGCTAACGCTGTCAGCCAGAGCCGTGGTTCTCGTGCCTACATCCGTCTGTCTCCCAGCGTTTACAGCACAAGTGTGTCTTCTAATTAGGCGCTTTCATGCAACCCGCATGGTCAGTGAGATTCTCTGCACACACATCCACTTTGCTCAGTGACCTCTTAGCTTTCTTGGCTGTCCTGTGTTCTCTGCATGTTCTGGTCAATGTGGAAATAAGAGACATGGCCTTACACCTTACCACACTCTCCTGACACACACACACACACACACACACTCAGTCCATGTCTCTTTCTTTCCCCTTTCAGTCAGAGTCTCTCTCTTTTTTTCTCTTTTCCCTTTGTCTCCTCTGCACCACCCTCTCTCCTTCTCCTGCTTACTTTCAGACAGACGTCTGTCTCAGAGGGGTTCCTGGTTGGCGTGCGGCACTAAATGTCATCCCACCTGCTGCGCCTCCAGACTTATTCTACCTTTTTAAGTTCTTTTTTCCCCTTTTTTCTCCTGCTGGTTTTTTCTCTCTCTCTCTCTCTCTCTCTCTCTCTCTCTCTCTCTGAGTGCCTGCCTCCTTCTCTTGGTCTCTCTGTCTCTTTTCTTTCTATCTCTCTGTTTCTCTCCCTTTATCTATTCTCTTTGTCTGTCTCTGTTGCTGTCTCTTTCTCTGTCAGTATATTTCTTTGTCTGTCTCTCTGTCTGTTGCTCTCTGTCTCTCTCTTCTCTCCCTCCTTCTCTCTCTGTCTGTCTGTCTGTCTGTCTGTCTGTATCTACATGTTGCTGTCTATCTGTCTGTCTGTTTCTTTATCTCTCTCTGTTTCCAGTTTTTTCCCTGTCTGTCTCTCTCTCTCTCTCTCTCTCTCTCGTTCTTTATCTGTCTATCCATCTGTCTCTGTCTCTCTCTTTGTGTGTCTGTCTTTCTCTCTCTCTCTCTCTCTTTCTCTCTCTCTGTGGAATGTTTCATTTCCTTGCGTGTGATTTGCCTCAGCAGTAGGAATCTAAAGCTTTTCCGTGCCGAGTGTGTGGAACAGAGATGAATGTAAGAATGAGGGATGTTCTCTCCAGCTCCACTTCCTGTAAACGTTGTAAAAGACAACGTCGGCATGAAGATGAGTAACAGCATCATCGCTCTCAGCCCTCTGAGCGTAGCTGCACGCTTAGCGACAGTAGTGACAGGATTCACCACCGCTCTTCGTGTTCTGCTATCACCGTACTCTCTCTTCTTTATTACAAGGACACTACAATGAGGTTGTTCCCATTTTCTCATGGTTTCTTCATTGTGTCATCTTAGATCTTAGTTTTTTCTTCATTTTTTCCATTTTATTCAATTCGCTTTTATTTGTACAGCGTTTTTCACAATACACGTTGTCGTAAAGCAGCTTTACAGCAATCTGGATGTAGATTTAGATTCTAATGAACAAGCCAGAGGTGACAAACTAGAAAAATATAGATGTACAGGGTTCTTGTGCAGGTCCTGGAAAGTCTGGAAAAGTACAGAACTTAAAGAAATATATCAGAAATTTATAGTGCAATGTTTCAGAAAAATTATGGCTGTTTTGCTGCAAAAGATTGGATGAAACGCTTGGTAACTAAAAGTCTTGTTTTTTGTCATTCTGCCATTTTGTTCAATAATGCAGCTCTGGAAAGTTTAAAAAAATAAATAAATCATCTGGGCTTGAAATGGTCTGGATTTTTTCCCTAATGGAATAAAAATAAATGCTTATCCCTGCTCTCACTCTCACTTCTCTGTCTCTCGCTCGCTCTCTCATGTCGCCGTGGTGGGTCGATGTGCCAATTCCGTGGCATGGAGTTTGGGTGCTAAATGTCTGGTGTTTTTGGGAAGTGAGTGTGAGCCCTGTTTCTCACTGTAGTGTCACACCAGAGCCTCCATCTTCTCTCTAGCCAGATCCCACTTACTGCTCTCAGTAGGAATTACACACACACACACACACACACACACACACACACACACACACACACATTCTCGCTCTCTCTTATCTTCACCCTCTTGGTCTCTCACACTCCCACACACTTCCATTCATTTTTACACATATAAGCCCAGAATGCAGATAATTGTTCCAGTCAGTGTGTGCTTGAGCCGAGTCTGTACAGATACACACATTCTTACACACACTGCATCCTGATTGCTTTAACTTGAGCCCGTGACACACTCAGAAAGCAGCAGAGACACTGATGTGGCTCTAAACGTGGAACACTCCCTATTAGAAGAGCTTCTGAGAACGACCTGTAATGATCTTATGAGAAAACGGACTAGGAAGTTTTTAGCTATTTTGCAGGCTGTCAGACAGACAAAGGAGATTAGAAAGTTAAAAATAATTCTTTCTAAATAATAAGAAAAGAAATAAATAAGGCATTAGTGTGTCTGATTGTTTGTAGTGACTGGAACTGTGGTTTGACTGGTTACAGTGGCTTTGGGCCAAGATTTGTTTGGATTTGTTACAGGCATTGGGGGCAGAAACTATGGTTCGATATTTCACAGCAACTGGTTCAATTCAATGCAGCAGAATAGTGGGTGGGGACTGTGGTTTGATTGGTGTCAGAGCCATTGGGGGCGGGAGCTGTTATTCCATTGAGGATGGCAATTGTGATTTGGTTAGTTACAGTGACTTTGGGGCAGGAAGAGTGGTTTGAGTGGTTACAGGAGTAGTGTGTGTGGGAACTATGATTGGTTATGATGGTAGTGGGCGTGGGAGCTTTGATTTGATTGGTTACAACTGTAGTGGATGTGGGAACTATGATTTGATTGGTTACAGTGGCTTGGGTGTGGGAACTAGGATTTGATTGGTTACAATGGTAGTGGGTGTGGAAACTGATTTGATTGGTTACAGTGGCTTGGGTGTGGAAACTGTGATTTGATTGGTTACAGTGGTAGTGGCGTTGGAACTATGATTTGATTGGGTACAATGGTAGTGGGCGTGGGAACTGTGATTTGATTGGTTACAATGGCATTATGGGTAGGAACTATGATTTCAGCTGTGGATAGATTAGGAACAGTGGGCAGGAACTTGATATGGTTACAGTGGAATAGTGAGCAGGAAATGAAGGGGCGGGAGCTGTGGTTTGATTGGTTATAGTGATATTTAGGGCGGGAACTGTGGTTTGACTGGTCACAGTGGCAATGGACAGGGAACAGTGGTTCTATATAGAGTCATGCTAATACAGAGGCACCGAGATCAAGCATCCTGTAATCCCTACATGCAACTCTTCTTACTTTCTGCTCTCTCTCTCTCACACTCTCTTTCTCTCTCTCTCTCTCTCTCTCTCTCTCCCTCCCTCTCTCCCTCTCCCTCTCCCTCTCTCTCTGCAGAGGGACTTTACGCGGCGTGAGGAGCTGCAGCAGACAGATGTGGAGAGCTGGCTGGGCTTCATCACCTTCCTGTGTGAGGTGTTCAGCACCATGAGGAGCAGCACAGGAGAGCCGTTCAGAGTGCTCGTGTGCCCCATCTACACCTGCTTACGAGAGGTGCACTTACTATTGCATTATCACTGCCACTCATTACGCTTCACACAGGACATACCGGGTGTGCACTGTGTAAGGCGGGAGAACTCGGAAGCGAGAAGTTTCTTTTTGACTGCCAAATAGGATTTAGGATTTAGCTATAATTTTAGGTTTTGTCCGTAGTATTTGATGGAAAAACTACAGCTTTAGTCAGCTAAACTGTACAATTTTAATCTATAAGAACCAAAAATATTTAAATGAATACATTACAAAAGTAATAATAGCGTTTAATTGCGTGTAATTAACTTTATGTGAAGAAGTGATGTCCTGAACGCCAGTTCAGTTCAGAGTTTTTTTTTTGTTCCAGATATTCAATCCCGTCGCTGCTACAAGCTTGATTTATCAAAACAGTACAACACCTGTGTTTTTGGCACAAGTGTACTGTTGCCATTGAAAAGACCAAACCTTATTTTCAGCTTATTCTGACACTGGTAGGATGATGCACTGCACAGATGTCATTTATACACAAGCATTTTCCTTAAGAACTTGCCAGTAGAGGTGGGCAATATGACAATCATATACATACACAATACATAAATATGATATATAGGTTTGCTAACAACCTGCCAGCGAAACAGTAGTGTTGCATTTCATTAAATAAATGTGAAAAACTGTACAGAAATAAACACTGAAAAGGTGGGTGGGCGGTGTGTGTGTGTGTTGGGGGGGGGGGGGGGGATTAGGGCTCTGAAAAATCTTTTAGATTTTGATTTTAAAAACATCAAATCAGCTGCTTTTTTAATGGTTATTTTTTTTAAATAAATAAATAAACGTAACGAAAAGATTTCACGATATCTGCAATATCTCAGTAATGTATATCGTGACATAACATATCACAATATCCATATTGTCCAGCCCTGTTTGCTAGAATAGATCTTATTTGTGGAAAAAAAATGGCAGAAGTGCTAACATCTACGGTTTAGCCGAATTATTTATCATTTGTGATCCCTTGGAAGGACAGGTACCTGAAAACTAGGCTTTTCCGTTTACTCCCTGTTTTTCGGCATACTCTTGTACTCCAAATCGTTCTCCTCTTTTTTCTCCTCCCCTGTATATGTGCGCAAGTGTTTGTATGTGACAGTGGATTGAAATGCAAATGGCTCCCAGCCAGGCATCGATGTCGGAAAAGCATGCGGAATATTCCAGATTAATAGACGTGATCAAGACGGAAAGGAAGCAGGTTGAGAAATTTTTGCAGCCGATCCTCATCAAAGTCTTGGTACAATCCAAGCCTACTTTATCAGTCAGGCCAGGAGGCGCCAAGTACCGTCCCGCTGGGGGGGAGCACCATTAACGCCAGCAGACCCCTGGAAGATTTATCCAAGAGCAAAGGGTACGGTGGCACGAAGAGCTGTAAAATATAATCCCACAGCCCCCCCACATGCTCTCACACACACACACATAAAGAGCGCAACTGGATGAAGGCGTGTGGAAGGCGTCAAGCTGAGAAATAATCATAAACGTCTCTGGCATGATGCTTCAACTCAATAAAATGCCCGGTGCTGAGTGCAGAGTGTTTTTTTGCAGCGGGTCTGCTTAAAATAAATGAACTTCTTAAATCCTTTCCATTATAAATTGTGAAACATTTTGCAATCATCACAGTTTAGTTGCAGTTTTACTAACGACGTGAGAGCGTCCAATCTTACCTGCAGTATTACCGACACCATGTGCATCTTTATAAATAGTCAGGAAAACGCTGAGTAGTTTTGGTGAGCGTGTTGCGTAAGGAATAAACGATGACATGGCGTGCTGAGACAGGAAAATAATCAACGTAATGTGAAGAGGAGTTACTGTTACCACCCTGAATTGATTACTTTCCTACAACAGCACGTTGTGAAGAGCTTTCTTCCTCTTATACCACAGCAACAAAACAAGTTAGTTCCTGTTATAACTTATGTTATTTTCTTCAAGTTAAAAAGACGAAGATCGTAGTTTGTCATGTCACAGGAAGTCTGTCCAGAAAACCTACTGACTGTTCCAAAGCGCTGACACTGGAGACTCCTTCCAAAATAAATAAATGTCTCCTCAGAGAAAACTTCACCATATCAGTGATGGTTGCTGAAACTACCATCAGAGCTGCTGGGGTAGAAAATTAATCAACACCTTCTGACCTGTTATATCTTATAATCGTCTCCACTAATTATATAACATCTCTAATAAATAAGGACAATTCCTCTCCTCTGGGACTGATGATGCAGTAGTGTGTGTGAGTGTGTAGGTGCGTAGGTGTGTGCGTGTGTAGGTGTGTGTGCACGCTCGGAAAGCACTTCTTTCAAACTGAGATTAGCTTTTGGCTCTGAAATCTCCACGGCTTTTCTAACGAACTGTGTGTGTGTGTGTGTGTGTGTGTGTGAGAGAGAGAGAGAAAGAGAAAGAGAGAGAGAGAGAGATATTACATGGTGTTTACATGGCATTTTGTCAGCCAGCCAGGTGTAACGTGTGTGTAGCGTGCGTGTGTGTTTGTGTGGGTGCGCTTGGCGAGCGGCAGGACAGGTTTGTTAATTACAGGTGTGTGTGCGCACTCTTGATGTGTAGCTACATGACAGGTGAGTCCAGAGAAGTGTGGGTGTGGAAACACCACCTCAAGGAACAAGGCAATCAATAAAAACACTTTTTGTCGGTTTATATAAGACAGGTTTGTTTTTCTTTTCTTTTTATTGAACAACGCCCACAATAGATAATTAGGCGTAAAAAATACAATCAATGAAGCAGTAAAATCCAATTATCTTGTGATACGGGCAGATGAACATGAAGTACATGTTGTTGAAATTATTTCTGCACGCAAGTCACGTGCCCTATTATTGGCAGTTTTTTTGTGTTAGTCATACGATTACATCACTGGCCAGAGCTGCATAATTAATTGCTTTCTAATCATCATCGCAGTTTTAATAAAAATGAAGTTCAGACATGAAAATGCTACATGGCTCCAGTAAGTAGTCAAAATATTATTGTGCACATTTATATAACGGATGTATGGTGGATGCTTCATGTAAATGCATTTAACAATTGAATTGCAAAAATGACTGTAGCTGTTGACATGGTGAAGTTTTTATTTAACATTTATGGACGGAGTTTCCAGTGTCTGCACCTTTTTCTTGAAGATGAGAGACATCGAGACTTGCTGCTTACACGTTATGCCAAAAGTTTGTGGACCATCACACCCATATGTCCTTGTTGTGAACATCTAATTCCAGATTTATTCCCCCTTTGCTGTTATAATGAGCTCCACTCTTCTGGGAAGAATTTCCACTAGATGTTGGAGCGTGGCTGTGGGGATTTGTGTTCATTCAGCTACAAGAGCATTAGTGAGGTCAGGCACT
>CM075017.1:21615803-21670672 GCA_037576675.1 Pangasius sanitwongsei | reverse complement strand
CCATTGTGGTGGTGTATAGAGCCAAAAATGTTAGAATTGTGTCGATGTCCCAATATTTATGGACCTGACTGTATTTCCTGTTATCACTTACTTTATAGCAGCGATAAACACCGTTCCCTCACCAGCCTCTCCTTCTCTCTCCCTCTCTCTCTCTCTCTCTCTCTCTCTCTCTCAACAAGCAGAAGCAAGAAAATAGACAAACTGACTAAACATTTTGTGATATATTTTTTGCCACATCACCCATCCTTTATCTCATATATACGATTTGTTACAAGGGTATTTATTTACATAAACACTTCATAATCTACAAGACATATAAAATGAAAATTTGATTAGAAAAATAACGGAGTATAAATGATGACAGCGGTTGTGACTGTTGGAGCTGACGTCGGCGCAGTCGACGTT
This sequence comes from Pangasius sanitwongsei, assembly GCA_037576675.1. NCBI lineage: Eukaryota > Metazoa > Chordata > Actinopteri > Siluriformes > Pangasiidae > Pangasius > Pangasius sanitwongsei. The sequence goes on along the minus strand of CM075017.1, from coordinate 21,670,267 downwards.
TCTACACGGATTTGAGTCCAGATCATGCACGTTGGTGTGTTGAGCTTACCGTGATCTCCAGCAGACTCCAGAATTACACCTAATTACCTCTCACAGTATAATTAGGTCTGTGCGAGGACCGAAAACGCAGGTCTCTGGGCTGCGTAATCAGGCGTGTGAGCGAGAGGAGCGGCCCTGTGCAGCCTGCGCTTAGCTGCGTTATAACCGGGTGGAATAGCAGTAATTAGCCCGCATGAGGTGACGTCTCGCAAAAACTCCTCATTTAGAGCACCAAACCCCGGGCTCTATGCCGCAGCATCTAATTTAGCCGTCTCTTCGTAAATATGTGAGAATAATGACAAGCCTACGACGTGCAGTGTTTGTTTATATGCAGGAAAAAAAGAACAGGAAGGTCTTGGCTAAATTTGAGGGCTTTTTCTTTAATTACTTTAATTTTTACCTCACGGTCTGAGACACATTCCGAATGCTTGACGGATTCGATTGTTTCAGCCGTTAGCTAGCTAGTCTGAAAGCATAACCTACTTGTATTTACTGTATCTGACTGAATATAGAATGTGACCATGACAAATATCGTTAAGAGTATGTGCTTGGCATGTATTCCCTCTCTCCGTTAAGGAAGAATTAAACACTTGGGTGAGCGCTGGGGTGGACTGAATGTTATCACACCGAAGTTGTTGATGTTGTTTTTTCAGCTGCGCCCGTTAGCGGTCGCCACAGCGGATCATTGGTCTGCATGTTTGCTTTGGCACAGGTTTTACGCTGGACACCCTTCCTCACGCGACCCTCCCATTTCATCCGGGCTTGGGACCGGCACTGAGAGTACACTCCCAGCGACCGGGTGGTTTCCCTAGCCGGGATTCGAACCCGGGCCACGGCGGTCAGAGCGCGGGATCCTTAGCTGCCAGACCACAAGGGACCATTTTCCAAAAATGGGATGACACGAAGTGTTTTATTCCTTTATATCGTAGCAGTTTTCAAATATTTACAGTCTGTTCATTATTAAATAATTATAAAAGACATGTAGTTTTTGTCCATTTATAGTTACAATAACTGTTGTGCAACATCCCTAAAACCAGTTAGTTCCGAGAAACTGCAAAGTGTAAAATCCTCTGTCCTGAAGATTTTCCTGTGCTGGAAAAGTTACAGCTTTACCTCTGACTGTTTCAAAGCGCTTGCACTGGAGACTCCTTCAACAAATACTAAATAAACAGTACACAGAAAGTCGTTCTGTCATAGGATTGAGAATCAGCAGTGCTTTGCTATAAAGCAGTTAAACACATTTTTTATTATTAACAGCGACAGCAACAGAATGTCTTCGAAAATGGCAGTTTCTCAGTAACATGACTTCTTGTCTTATTCCTATCTGGATGAAGAAGAAAGAGATGCCTCCTTATCGTTGTTAGGAAATAACTTTTCGTGGATGCTCCACAACATAAAAAGTGTGACACGGAAAATAATCAGTTTCTTGGGATGAGAGACCTCTGCTTCGTGTAGGGCCGCATCACACCACCCTGTCGTTGATTATTTGCCTATAAAAGCACCCCCTCAAGTGTTCTACTCCTCATGCGAATATGTTCGTGATACTGTGTCTCATGCTAGCGGTGATAAATCCATCCAGATACGCATCATCAAAGGTTAATCTCCAAATTAGCCATTATATAACTGTAGATCTGCACTTTCACTCACTCACACACACTGACACACACGCACACTGATACACACCCAAAAGAAGACAATAAGGATGAGCCATTAGCGTGTGGGTGAGTGTAGTGTGTGTGGCTCCAGACAGAGGAGCGTCTTCACATCCCTCCTTCTCACAGGAGAAAGAAAGCCAGTAAACTGGATCAGAAGGAGACAGACAGTCTGGCTAACAGGAGGCTAGAGATTTCTCTCTTTCTCTCTTGTCCTCTCTCTCTCTCTCTCTCTCTCTCTCGCTCTTCTATCGCTCACTTGTAGACCAACATCTGCTGCTCTCTGTCTTTCTCTTAGACAGGCGTCTGTTACTGACGCTCGCTTTCTTTTCCTCCTGTGGTGCTGACATCTGACCCTTGTTCATCTAGCTTCTCTCTCTCTCTCTCTCTCTCTCTCTCTCTCTCCCCCCCAGTCTAGCCCTCTCAGCCCCAGTGCTCACTCTTATCCGTCATGCAGGCGTGACCTCTGACCTTTCACCCCATCCTTTCCCTTTCTATTCACTCTGAGCCTCATTCCCTTTTTTCTTTTATCTCTCCCTCTCCACCACACTTGCTCCCTGTCTCTCTCACTCCTCACTCTCTTTTTTTTTTTTTTTTTCTTTTTTTGCAGAAAAAGTTTTTCTCTCCTTTCATCCTCTTAGCTTTCTTTATCACATGATTTTTGGCTCTTTCTTTCTTTCTTTCTTTCCTACCTACCTTTCATCCATTTTTTTCTTTCTTATTTCTTAATTTCTAGTTTGTTAATTTTTTTTCTTTTTCTCCTTTCTGTTATTTCTTTCATATCTTTAGTTTCTCTCTCTCTCCTTCTTTCCCTGCCATCTATATTACTTTCCCACTCTTCTGCTGTACTTTCTGTCTTTGTCTCCCTATGGTTAGGCCTAATGACTCTACCCTGTGTGTGTGTGTGTGTGTGTCAGCTGCAGAGCGCTGGGCGGCTGTTGGAGGAGCAGTTGCCGGAGATGATGATGGAGCTGTTAGCCGCGGTGAGGGATAAGATGCTGAGTCCATCCGAGTCTCCGCTCACACGCTCGCTGCTCATGGAGGTCATCGAGCTGCATGCTCATCAGTGGAGCCCTCTGGAGGCCCTCACCACGCAGTACTACAACAGAACCATCCAGAAACTCACCGCATGACCCCCACACGTTCACACACGCGCACACACACACACACACACACATACACAAGTGGAGCCCAAGGGAGACCCTCATCTCTCAATGCTACAAGAGAAACTGACCGCATGACACACACACAAACACACACACACACACACACACACTGGTAGAGCCCCCTGGAGGCCCTCATCACTCAGTACTACAAGAGACAAACTGACCATGTGATAAAACTAACACTTGTTTATGTGTAAGAAGGCAAGGTCTGCTCCAAGAGATGGATGGATGGATGGGGAACAGAATGGATGGATGTAAAGATGAACGGATAAATGGGTTAATGATGTGTGTGTATGAATGAGTGGGTACCTGAACGGATGGACGGTCAGACAAGTGGGTAACTGAATGGAAGACTGCGTTAATGCGTGGAGTGTAAGGATGGATAAATGGATGGGTGTATGGATGGAAGGGTGGATGGATGGATGGATGGATGCGTAACCAGGTGGATGGATAGTGTTAGTGCAGATATATCACGCTCCTGTCCTGGGGGTCGCAGGTTAAAGGTTAACGCTATGCAGATCTGAGCGAGTATGTATGTGCTCGTTGTTTCACAGCCGCATGTTAATGATCCGCTTTCAGACATGAAGCCAGACTGCTGTTACATTAGTAAACATGCTACATGCATAAACATGAGCAGCGTTAAGTCAGGATTCGTCAAGAAATAAGCACACACACAGATATACACACGCAGATACACACGCAGATGCATACATTAAACACATGTAGGTGTGTGTAAGAGCCAAAGAGCCAATGAGAGCGCTATAAAGAGAGACTTTAACGCTAACACACAGGGGATAGTGGTGCAGTCCTTGCTTTCTTTTGTGCTCGTGTGCCAACCATCCAGCCTTCCTCTCTGTCCGCATCCCGCTCTCCATCCCCCTCTCCAGACCTGTGTGTGTGTCATTGTTTGGCGAATCATGTCCCTGGAGCACGCTGTCGCCCATCAGCGCTGTCTAGCCGAGGTCAAGCAGACAGACTGCAGAGGGCTTAGCCTGCTTTTGTCTCCCTAACACACACACACGCCACAGTCTGACTCTGGATGGCAGATGGCCGCTGGAGACTATAAGGCCAGACACACAGCCCTCGTCCTCTTGTCCAGCCTAAAGGGAGCGTGTGTGTGCGCGTGTGTGTGTCGAGGAGGTTTCAGATAAAAGCATCAGGCGTGCTGCACCCGGCCTCTTTGTTGTCGCGTATCCTTTTTGTTTCCTCTTCAGGTTTTTATTTCCCGCCGCAGTGCTCGTCCACTGCTCGGCGTTTATTATCCCTGTGTATAATACTTATTGTAATGTTATTGTAATGTATTATATGTTATTGATTTTTTTTTAAATGTATGTTTAAAGCAGTATATACAGTATGTGTGACATGACATGAGGATGTTTTAGGGCTAGACCTATTGCACAGGTTTGAAATATTTTGCACTGTTTTAAGGCAAAAAGAAAAAAAAACGAAGAAGGAAATTTGATGGAGGAGGTTCGCTGGATGACTTGGGTAGCTGTGCAAAACTCCTTCAGCTGAAAGGAGATTGAGAATTTGATTTTAATGATTTGCGAGAAATGAATGGCCTTGCAGGATGTGTGGTATTTTCCAGACTATAAGACACACCCCTTAAATTCTGTCTGCTTAGGACAAAAATAAGCATAGAAGTGGCGTCACTGCTAGAGGGTGTCTTATTGCCTGGCGAGTACAACAGTTAAGGTGAATAATTTGGTGAAAAAATTTAACGTGCACAATTAACGCAGACCAAACTTGTTTCATTTCATCGACTATGTAAGGAATAAAACAACGTGGCATGCTGTTATATTGTGGAAATGTTTAATACCATTTACGTCATAGAAATTTGACTACAATTCGAATTTTTTTAAATAATTATTAATTAAAGACCAAAAACGTCATACTTTTTATTTATTTAGTGTCGCATTTCGTGTTGAGGAACGTCGAAAAAACAAGTTCCTGATCTCACTTATGTTATAGCAGTCACATATCACCATATTCCCCTTTTTTTATTCTCATTTTTAAAGTTAATATGACATAAAAAAATGGAACTTGACCAAGAAACCATAGCCTCATCTGTCCTGAAAACTTAAAGTAAAGCTTTACCTATTATTGTTACAAAGCGCTGACACTGGAGACTCCTTCCAAGAATGTTATAACATAAATAAACTCCTTACAAAAGACTTCACCATATCAGCGATTACACACGTTTATGCAGAGCGTAAATCATATAAGTCCCTGTGCAAGTTGTCCCTGTGCACATTAACATAAACCTTACGGTCAGAAACGTAATCGAAACCTTCCGACCAATCAGAATCGAGAATTCATCAACACTGAGCTACAAGCTAGTTTGGTATAAGAGGAAAATTGTGTGCGTTGGATTTTTTTTTTTTTTTTGTTTGCCATATTACCAATTTTAAAACGTTTTTGTGCTTTGGATTTGACTTTTTTTCCCTCTTATCGCCCTGAAGTGCAGCTTCCTAATAGAAGATTGAGGAGAAAACAAAAATAGATAGGAGCATGGCTTAAAAAAAAAAAAAAAAAAACAAAACCAAAAAAAAACGTCGTGTTTTGGCATTTTGCAGTGGACCTTTTACTCAAACTTGTATTTTAAAAAAAAAAAAAAAAAGATTTGAGGTTGATTGGGTTTCTTTGCAGACAATGAGATGTTTTAACAGTATATAGCTAATAATAATCGTCCATTACTCTGGGCTTCGCAAACGTGTGTACTACGATATTGGATTAACACGAGCCAGTCGTCTATTTGTTAACGGCCTGCATGTAGTCATATATACAGCGTATATGAATATTATGACAACGAGGGGAAGATTAGGAAGCATTTCAGAGATGGGGTGAGTAGTTTGTAGCCTTCAGCTGCTTTTTCTTTTTTCTTTTTTGGTTAATTTGGGGGAAACACTCACTTGTACACTCTCTCACATACACATATATGTGTATACGTATATATATATATGCACACACATATACACACACACACACACACACAAAACCTCCAAGGTTTCTGTTTCTGAATCTCCGCTGGCAGGTTTGTGTTCGTATAATTTCTGTCTTGCATCAAGAATTGAAGACTTGAAGACAAGCATGTGTGTGTGTGATTTAAAAATAGTGCTCTTGCACATGAAACCTCACGTGCTTGTCTTCAGACATGATTATTTTATTTTGTATTTGTATAATTTTAGGCTTTTATTTAATTTACATCTATGTTTGCTTCTCAGTGATGTCCCAGTAAAGAGGAACTGTGCATTTTGTTTGGTTTTTCATCAGTTCCACCCACACACACACACACACACACACACACAAACACACGGCAGGACTCCTGCAACCTTTGACCTCACCGGTCACCGAGACTGCTGAATGCAGATTAGCCCTATTTGCATTTCATTGACATTAAAATGAGACGTTGCTCCAGCAGCCCTTTTAGGCTAAAACATTGTAGAATTTGCCGACGAAAGCCTTCAGCGATTTTTTTTTTTTTTTTTTTTTTTTTTGGGGGGGATTTTATTTTCTGTTTTTGTTTCTGCAGTTGAAAATAAACTGGGATGAGAAGTGAAAACGCATCTCTTCTGTGTTTCTTTTTTCTCTCTTTGTCTCTCTTTATCATCATCATCGTCATCATCATCACTACAGTTTAATTAACTAACACGTCTAGGATCTGTCTGTCTGGACGAAAGTGCACTCGGAACACAGAAGAGCGTCTAAGTGGGATTCACACAAGGTGCTTGAAAGTACTCTGGTTCAGCTTTATTGCAACCTGGAAAATAGGCTTTTTTTAATGGGGTAAATGAAAGATGTTGAATATGTAACAAATCATTATCGAAGACGGTTTACATTTACACAGTAATTATTTGATTTTGGGGGGAAAAAACTTTTGGCACCCCATGGACAGCAGACCTGATGCTCAGTCTCCGACAGCGACGGACCGATTTGTGATTCAGCTGCCTGGAAAACAATGCTTTGTTGGACGAGCCATGTCTATTCTTTCTTAATTTCTTTCTTTCCTTTCATTTCCTTTCCTTTCAAGTGACATGGACCTAAACATTAAATGCCATGAAAATATGTCGACATCAGATTCAAACAAAACTAAAACCACGATGACCATAAGCTGCTCTAAAGGTTCCTCTCTTTCTCTCAGTCTTCTTTTCTCCATCCCTGAAAAGCTGTGAAAACTCTCACGTTTACTTCGTCATCTTTCTAACACTTACTTTCTCCATCATTGATTCTCTCTCTCTCTCTTCCTCTCTTTCTTTTCCCTCTCAACTTACTCTCTATTATCTGCCCATAACAAAAGCTACAGCTGCCCCCAGCCAGGAGCCACACAGACCAGCGGGAGAGAGGCACACTCCAGCTGCCACTCTCCCATCCTACACACTCACGCACACGCGCAGCAGCCGGGCGCGTGAAATCCCCTGCAGCTCTGACACAGCTGTATAGGTGACAGGAAAGCAGAGGCCACCTACTTCTGTGTGTGTGTGTGTGTGTGTGTGTGTGTGTGCTGGACTACTGATCGGAAGGTCATGAGTTCAAATCCCTGCGCTGCCACTGCTGGGCCCTTGAGCAAGGCCCTTAACCCTCAACTGCTCAGTTGTATAAAAAATGGCATAAATGTAAATGTGTTTGTGTGAGTGCGTGTGTGCCTGAACAGCAGGTGCAGCTTTTCCCGACTCTGACAGTCACACTCCACTGAATGTGACTAGTTTGGGGAACTTGTACTATGTGTGTGTGTGTGTGTGTGTGTGTGTGTGTGTGTGTGTGTTGTTCCATCACTGCACTGCACTCACAGTTTTTGCTCCCTCTCCCCAGAGGAACTCGAGAGCCGTCGCCGCTCTTCCTGACCCTGCCTGCGAGGAAGTGATGCCATGACCCATTCACTTCCTGAATGAACTGTTTAATGATGGAGGGTTGTGGTTATTACACTGCTGCGCTCACCGCTCACTTTAAGTCATTCCTGCTAGGCTTTCTGCTGTTCTCCTTCATGTCCATCCCTCAAGTGTCCTCTGTTCTCTGTCTCACTCCTCAGTAGGCAGTTCTTCATCTTATTCTTATTATTCTGTTCCCGTTAAGCCTAAGGTGCTGCATTTTTCTGCTTGGTTTTACAGTTACAGTCTGCATGTAGGGCATGTAATCAATCACATTAATCCATTATAATAGAGTTGATCGATTAGAGGAAATTATTTTAAAAAAATGTTAATGTCTATGACACTGGAATATGGTAACACTGTAGTGGAAACACTGTAACAATATAACACAAGGAGGTCAGGTTACTAATTACACACTGTAAAACATCACTTCATTGCTGCAAATGGTCTCCATTCCGATGCTAAATTGTTGCCAGTAAGTGTTATCATTTTTGCTAACACTGTATTTGACGTGTACCTACATAATGCCTTCATAACACATCCATAAGCATTGCATAAATATTTTTAGAAAGCAGTGTTGGAGAGTTTATAAAAGGCTTTTGTCAAAATGCGTATGATTTATATTTTGTACAGTTTTGTCTTTACATGGAAAACGACCACCATCCATTAAAATTATTAGTTGACTGAGATATTTTGTTACTGTATTTTTTTTATCCATATCTTACCAGGTTTGAGCTTATTTTTACTAATAGCACTTTGGGAAAGTTGTAGAAGTTACACAAAGTGTTTAAAATTTTGTGTTAAATTTGATTAACACTAATAACACAGTTATGTATGTTTTATCTGGGCCTTAAGTAAAGTACATTTTGCTTTTTTTCCCAAGTATTTTTATAAAACAGTGTCAGGATGCTTGTAATGACATGGTAATAACATTATGTATATTTTCTCTACCTTCATATTATGACTTTATAAGACTTTAGTAGGAAGTAGAAATAGGAAGTTCACTGAGCAAGGTTAATTGTCACGATGTTCTAACGCAAGTCAGCCCAAAAAATGTCAGCGCGATCTTTAATAGACCACAATCTGTCAAAAACCAATCCTGTTGGAATGTTTAATTTCTTATGGGGTTATGTAGATGTTAAGTAGACCTACGAACACCACTCACGATATTGAAGCTCTGAAGTAAGTGTGTGGGTGTGTGTGTGTGTGTGGGTGTGTGTGTGTCTCCTAAGAAGCCACACGAGGAAGGAGAGACTGGTTTTATCACAGAGGAACTGTAGAAAGAGGGAAGAGAACCCACTGTAGGTGTAGAATAACGTGAATATTGTGGTACTCTGCGAGCGCGTGTGCGTGTGTGTGTGTGTGTGTGTGTGTGTGAGAGAGAGAGAGAGAGAGAGAGAGAGGAACACAAAACACAAGAGGAAGGAGAGACTGGTTTTATCACAGAGGAACTGTAGAAAGAGGGAAGAGAACCCACTCTGGGTTTAATCTGAATATTATGGTACTCTGTGTGTGTGTGTGTGTGTGTGTATGTGTGCTTGTATGTGTGAGACACAAAACACAAGAGGAAGGAGAGACTGGTTTTATCAAAGAGGAACTGTAGAAAGAGGGAAGAGAACCCGCTCTGGGTTTAATCTGAATATTATGGTACTCTGTGTGTGTGTGTGTGTGTGTGTGTGTGTGTATGTGTGAGACTCTGCTTGCTTTAATGGCTAATCTTTTACCTCAGTGTTGCTTGAAGTGCTCATTAAAGTGCTCACTCGGTGCTGCAGGTGCACAGAGCTGTATTTGCACTGTATAAACTAATTAGCTTTACAATCGCTCTCAATATAATCTGAACCGTGTGGTGTTTTTTTTTTTTCCTCCAGACTATTTATTTATTTTGCATGTGCCTCGGCTCTGCGAAAGGCAGCTCGTAGCTCTCCTGTTTGAATAGTCTGCCTTAGTGATGGGGTGAGTGAAAGAGAAAGAGGTGTGAGACTCGGCTTTGCTGTTTATTTTCTGAGTGAGAAATTCATTAACACAATTTTTTATTTGGTGTGTGGGTGTGTGTGTAGAGCAGAGCTGAAAGGAAAAACAGCTCTGGTTTGCGTGTGTTTGTGTGTCAGTGTAGGGAAAAAAAAAAACCTTCACATGACCTTTTCATCTGTATGAAATGCTGGAAGCTTGCATTTGCTTGAATCTTTGCTTAGGTTTTGAAGTCTGTTTACCTCAAGAAATGAAAAAGGAAAAAAAAAACCTAGTAGCTTCTAGTATATCGCAGATAAGCTAATCATCACTATCAGTGGGAAAGCACAATTAAACAGGAAAATGAATAAAAATTATGGGAATTTATTATAATTAAATTGAACATCTTGGTGACACTTCATTTCAAATAAATTACCAATTTGCTGTGTCTGTTTAGAGAGAGATGCTAAGTTCTGACATTAGCATAATAAACTTAGCATATTCAATTAACATATTTTAAAAAATCAGTGACTCTAGTTTTCTAAACACGAATCAACACAGTTTCTGTAGCAGATCCTCTTTTACAACCAATCACATGCATTTTAAATTAGTTAGCTATTTAGGCTAATCGGACCAGAGACTGCTTCAGGAATGAGGGAAGTTTTCACAGACTCTCATAGACTTTTCAGTTTATTTACTCTCTCGGGTCTGATTAGTGAATTCACGACATGGCTTGCTTAAACAAAAAGGTTTGACAAAGAAGCCGGATGAATGGACGGAAGTATGCGTTTATTCTCCTTACGTCAATTTGAAAATAGATGACTCATCAGTTTCAGTTCAGAGTCTGTTGCGCTAGTCAAGTGTTAACATGAATCACCAGTGTGATACAAAACATAACCACTTCAAAATGTCTTATTTACAGCCTTAAACTAGTCATTAATAGGCCATTTAACGTGACTGGACCTTCACAACTTTTATTTGAATACCGCTGCTCTATAAGATAGGAATGAACTTTTCTTAACTAGCTAGTTAGCAAAGTTTCGGCTATCTGTGTTAGATCGATTTTTCCTGTTGGTGAAGTTCAGCTACAGGAGAAACTGCAGGCAGATGCTAATGCTAGTGTTAAACGCCTTTACCATGGTGAGTAGGTAAGAAATCTTTATATATTTTTAATTGGAAAACTTGAATATTGGTTATAACCTGTCCAGTTACATTAAATTACCAATTAATGAACAGGAAAAAACAGAAATCCTTCATCAAGGTGTTAAAAGCTGGATGAGGCGAGAGCAGTTGATGTAGCAGGAGATCGCTAATGAAGGATTTCTGGTTTTTTTTTGTTTTTTTTTGGAGTACACTACAGTTCTGGATTTCTCCTCTATATTTAAATATGTACTCTTACACACACACACACACACCATAAAATCCTCCTCAGTGAAAGTCAGCTCAGTTGAAGGTGTGATGAGACGCACAGCTGAAGCAGCACCTGACATCTCCGTTGCTAAGATTCAGCTGCCATCTAGCAACTGTCACCACAGAAACTTGCCCCTGTACCGTGACCCTGTTGCTAGGCAATATAAACTCTCAAAGTTACATGAGATTGGGAGATTGGGAAACATCCCTGCTGCATAACACTGTGAGATTAGGACACAGCCTTGCTGCTCAACAGTGTGAGATTAGGACACAGCCCTGTTCATTAACAGTATAAGATTGGGACGCAGCCCTGCTCATCAACATTATGAGATTGGGACACAGCCCTGCTCATCAACGGTATAAGATTGGGACGCAGCCCTGCTCATCAACATTATGAGATTGGGACACAGCCCTGCTCATCAACAGTATAAGATTGGGACACAGCCCTGTTCATTAACAGTATAAGATTGGGACGCAGCCCTGCTCATCAACAGTATAAGATTGGGACACAGCCCTGTTCATTAACAGTATGAGATTGGGACACATCCCTGTTCATTAACAGTATAAGATTGGGATACATCCCTGTTCATCAACAGTATAAGATTGGGACGCAGCCCTGCTCATCAACAGTATAAGATTGGAACACAGCCCTGTTCATTAACAGTATGAGATTGGGACACATCCCTGTTCATTAACAGTATAAGATTGGGACACATCCCTGCTGAATAACAGTATGAGACTGGGACACAGCCCTGGCGCTCAACAGTGTGGGATTGAGACACAGCCCTGCTGCATAACAGTATTTCTTTTCACTCTAAACTCAGAATAGTATTTTTTTTATCTTTATCAGTTTTCTCAGTAAAGTTGCATCTTTGCATCATTCACACTTGCAGCCTTCAAAAATATTTCGCCATTAGCACATTTACTCTGAAAGCCCTGTTACCCAGAATGCAACAGATAATAAACCAGTGTATTTGGTGGAATTTACATCTCAGACACTTTAGTTTGTTTCACCTGCACCTTTCTTTCTTTATTTCTCCCAGTCTGCTGGTGATTTGTTCATAAAGGGCATCCAGTACTGACTGTGCCATTCATCTGACAGAGAATTTTGTCCTTGAAGCAAACAGTCGACAGCTCTTTCATTTCTCAATCGCTCCACTTTCCAGACTGTTTTTTCTCCTGCTGTCGCTTCACAGCTAATATTTTAAATCAGTCAGGTCTTTACAGGGTTCCCACATCTTTGCCTGTGAAGATCAGAGAGCGATCTGAAAAGGTTCTCTCTAATAAATTTCTCTTTCTTCCCTCATTCTCCATTTTTCTTTATTTCCTTCTTCCCTTGCTTTCACTTTCTTCCTCCCTTCACTCTTTCTTCCTCCCATCCTTCCCTTCCTCCCTTCCCTTCCTTCCCTCCCTTTTCTTGGAATAATGATTGTGTTGGTGAGAAACTGATTACTAAAAATACACTTTTATGCTAGGAATTTAATTATTACATTTTGTTGTAATAGTTTAAGTCTCTGGTGTCCCACTGAATACAGTTCACTGGCCAGTCTTGTCCAGAAGGCTAGTCATGTTTAGACCCTGGTGCTGTGCTCCTGACAGGAAGGCACTTGTGAGTACTATCTTTAATTACACCATGTTTCCCTGACATTGAGCATGGTGGTGGTGAGTCTCTAGCAGCTCTCATCACCTCAACAAGAACACAATTTCAGCGCTGAACCCTCAGGGGTCTACAGCCTCATTACTTTACACAAGGGTAATGAGGTGCTGAAAACCTCTCTGTACACACCCACACACACAGTTTTCAGGGGTCAGATTGTTGCATTGTATTGAAGGGGTCTGGTGAACATTAAAAAAAAAGCACAACCCAGATCTACTGTGTCTACTACCACCTGAAAGCATACAGTTAAAGGGGCGGCTGGTATAAATGAGCTAGCAGGGCTAAGGGCTCTCTCTGTTTTAAGGAAAAGATACATAAAAATAAGGGCCAGTTTTTGGAGCACACACATTGTCTTATATTGTTGCTGCTGAAATAGTCCTTCTTTGCATCATCATCATTTGTGAATTAACACTATGCCTACCCCAGATTCTGAACAAAGTTGGTCACATGTAAGTTACACACATACATAGCAGATTCAGAGATATCTTCAAATATCAACAACTTGCCTTAAGAATCAAATTTGTATCAAATTGTATCATTAGGAAGTCTGGGGTTTACACTATTAATCATGCAGTTAGAATGAATAAGGTGGCATTAGAAATGAAAAAAACAAAACTAGCTAGCAAATTTACCAAACTTAAAGCTAACTCGACATGACTTTTTAATTTAGATTGTACGTGGGATGACAAATGAAATGTGTCATCCTGTATGAGTCGTTGGTAAATACACCGTTGTACCCAGTGTGTCTGACATTTTTGTGAATTTGATTAGATGTCTTTAAAAATAAATGAAATAAGCAAGAACATGACTGATTAGAGAAGTAACTGGGCAAGGAAAATATGTCATGGCTTTTGAGATTTGTAATGAGTGCTCTGAAGGTGCAAATGTAAATGTAAAAAGTTAATTAAAAAAAATGTTTCCCTCTTATACACATATTTGAGTAAGTGTGCAAAGTGTAAAGTCTCAGTAATACTTGAGTAAAATACAAGTCTTGAACAAAATAGTACTAAATACTGTAACAAAGTACAATTATGCATGTATTTTCCACCAGGTTAATATTTATACAAATGCATGTATGTGTAAACTTTTCATTGCTTTCATACACTCTTTCACGTCTTTCATGTCATTACTGCCCATCAACTGGCACTCTTTCCGTTCTAAAAGTCTTGCCGTCTTCCATTTCACAGAAGTCTTGCGGGAACATCTGACACTGACGACTTGTGAAAGAACCTCTGGTTTCAGTTCCTGTGGTCTTCCCATGTGTCAGACAGTGTGTGTATGTGTGTGCCGTGCTTATGTCAGTTTCTGTCTACATGCGGTCAAAGAGGATCCGTCAGCGACTACTCTCGCTTCGTGGCCACTTGAGTTCCGCATAGACGTCTGGCTCGGCCGCAGTTCTGCAGACGGCATCTGTCTGCAATCACGCTTCGCCTTTTAACCACCAAGTCTTTCCACACTGCAATCATTTTTACACAATACCTGGCTCTACGAGCACAAAATTCACGACCCTGTAACAAAGAGACGACAGATTTTTATCGCAATTCATCTGTCTTGTGAAACAGTACAAACAGTTCCACTGATGAGGCTCAGTGGGCATCACGCTGTCAAAGCACTGCTACTCAAAACGCTTAACCTCAGCCGAAAAACAAATGAGTCGCTCTCATCTTGAGGCTCTTGCTCACCGAGGACATTTCACCAGAATGAATGAGACCATGTGATTCACTGAGGCATTATGTCATCCTATAATTACTGATTGAAGAACCCTTTCTGTTGTATGAAGAATTTTCTTGCTGTTTTTTTTTTTTTTTTTTAAATTCAAATGTAGTACACAATGTTTCAAAATCTAATCTTTTTTCCAGTACTTACAGTCAATATATGAGAAATAAGCTGCAAAGACCAACTTTTTGACTTCCTTGTGGTTATGATGTCACTACCATGAACATTTACATATGCAAATATATCGCAGAAGTGCCACCTGACAGCTCCTGGCTCCCTGATTTCAATCCTAAGTTCCGGTTGCTGTCTGTGTGGAGTTTTGCATGTCTTTCCCATGTCCTCGTGTGTTTTTCCCTCAGGTCCTCTAGTTTCCTTCCACCTTCTAAAAACATGCTAGTTTTTAGGATTGGCTACTAGCATGTGTGAATGAGTGTGGGAAATTGTGTGTATTGTGCTCTGCGATATACTGGTGTCCCATCCAGGGTATATTCCCACTTGACACCCAGCATTCCTGGGATAGGCTTTGGATCCACTGCCATCCTGACCAGGATAAAGTGGTTACTGAAGATGAATGAATGACTGAAGCACAGATATATTAAAGCATGAAATATGGAGGAAACTGGCTAAAACCATGCTGTTCCTGACTGTGGGAAAGAAAATGTTTCCGCATAGAACAGCCCTCCAAAGGACTCAGTCATCTGAAATCAGTGGTTGAAGTTTATTTTTTTCTGATGTCCCTGCGGATTTCAGTCTGAGCATAACAGTTTGTTCAGCACATTCACCGGGACTGCGTTTTGAATATGGCAGCCTGTACCAAAATGTTACTGCTGGACAACTTGATTGGAATTGATGACAAGCCTCCAAACTGTAAGTAGTCCATTTGTAATGTTCTGGCTGTATTTATACTGTTAACTATGAATGTTCAAAAGAAGACAGTAGAAGATTTATATGGGCTACAAGTGCTGGCTTGGCAGCTCCTGCTTCGCTAATGTAAATGCTAATTTTATAGGCATCATATCAGAACAGTACTATTTACGTTTGTACTATTTGTACATTTTAGCAACTTGAAATTAGTGAGATTTGTGATTGGGGCCATACTTCAGTCAGATTTCTGAATCACAGAAACCAGTGGTGGCCAGGAATTCATTTCAGGGGGATAATAAGATCTGTACAATTATATTGATTAGCATCAATGGATGCCAGACAGTAGTAGAATGGATGCCAGACAGTAGTAGGAGTGGAGATGGTACGAATTTGTTATTTAATGATTTAGTTCGCAATCTATCGTCAACCAATCTCGCCATATGAACATCATCACCATAAATACCTTTATGACAGTTCCACTGAAAATGATTAAGATAAGATGTGAGTAATAAGGGGGAAATTTACATTTTATCTTATAAACCAGTTCTGTGCTTCTTTTTCTCCTCTTGCAGTAAACCTCCAGTACTTCCTCACCTGTCACCTCTATATTGTTATGCTCAGAGTGTAGCTAGCTGGCTAGTAGCATAAAATGCTTGAGGTTGATCCTGTTTCTCAACATAGTAGCTGGCAACCAATAAAACGTTAAATATGGAGGAACCATAAACAACTGTGATGTTCAAATCCGAAATACTCGCCCTAGCTACACTTTTGACACAAACATGCAATGATGTGTATGTTAAGATGTATATGTTAATATGTTATTTCTTGGAATTTTTATACAGTCATAAACGTGTTTCTCATTTCACATATGGAAAGTCCAACCAATCAAAACAGAAATAATTTTTATATGCAAGTCTTAAAGATACATTACAGGGTAAAGTGTTAGAAAAATTCACATAAATTCACATCAAGGAAAGCTCATATTCCTTGATCCACGCCCAAATGTATAAACTACTGAAGCCCAAGGCTATGCTTAAAACTTGCCAAGAGAAGCAGTTCAGCATGCTAAGTTTTTTCTAACTTTTGTTTTTACAAATGATAAATACTGTACAACATTTATAGCAACTCAGTTCCCAAACAAGCCTTCACAACGATGTCATAGTGTCAGTGGGGCATACAAAACATTTGAATTCCCATCTGAACGTTTGAGGACTAACTTGACTCACGATTGAACTCGCGCTCATCTTGCATTCTGGAGCTCCACATGATTCAACCTGTTTTACAACACCTGATTCAACCTGTCAGGCCTTTCATGGGTTAACTTTGGTGTCTTATAAGGGAAAACACAAATCTCTTTAGGGATGTTACCTGGATTTGACCCTGCTGATCCAGTCTGACTGGGTGAAACCAGGTGAAGGCCATGACACCTAATTGATTACGGCAGCCTAAGATGGATTAAGGCTGCCTACAGAAGTCCTGACACAACTACAAGGTTGACTAAGTGAGTGAGAATGAATGGGCAAGGATAAAAAGCCTGAATTCCCAATGCCAGTAAGCATGTTTCAAGCTGAATAGAATCCCCTGAACACCTGGAATAGTCTACCCATAAAAACATTGATCCAGTGGCAGCCAGTGGTTTACTGACAGTCCAGACCTTCAGGTGGTCTAACATATGGGATGAATGGAATATGTTTATCAGTGTAAGACTATTGCTTGGAGGAATCCACATGTGTACTATCATATGAAGGATGTTAGAAATATGAGACCATGAAGATCTTGAGGAAGATTATAGTAGGATATTATATTAAAGCTGGTTTATGGACCATCCTGGTGGGGTTATGAGCCATCATATCTCATGTCATTAAATGGGTGGTGATGATGGTGTGAGGTGTTATTACATGTCATACACTGTGGGTAGCAGTCTATATAAAGTATGAAATTTAAATCTGCCAGGACAGCCCATATTAAATTACTCATGGCTATGATGTCACTGCAATGAACACATTTATTTCTGTATGCCTGTGGCAGATCTTTTGTAGCAGAAAATGCAGAAAAACTGCTGGGCATTTTACTATTCCTGGCTATTCGGAAGCAAATATATCTTTGCATAGCCCTCCAAAGGATCTTCAGTTTGACCATTTTGCTCATTAACTGCTGCCACACAGATTTAAAATATATTGCAGGATGTGGAACAAACTATTATAGTGTGTCATCAGTCAAGACATGATGAAACCAAACTTCCCCAAACTTGGCTTTCTGACAGAGCCCTAACTATTTCCCTGGAGCCCACATTTCCCAACCACCCCAAAAGCAATTCTGAGAGAAACCAGGCCAGACCTGAACCAGTAACTTCTTGGCTTTGACCACCTACCACAAGACGATTGGCTCCTCTTCCGAGTCTCGGGGTATGCATGTTTTTAAGTTCTTCTTGAAGAATGGTTACAACCCCAAGTTCAATGCTGATGGCTGAGCTCCTGCTTTCTGCTTTTCTACCTATATTACATGAACGAGCACATTCAGAGAATCACTACTTAACATGTCATTTTAAAATAACTACTTGGATAAGCATGCTTTGTCAAGGGAAAGTACATTGCCCTTCTACTTACCGTTCTGGGAGGTTTGTTAACCAAAACTATGCTGGCTTCTCTATAGGAATAAGTGATATTTGTGGAAAACCCTTTTTTAGTTGTGAAAACTACAATAGTCTGGAAAGAGGGAAAAATGGCATTTAAAGATTTCATTGTGACTGTGGCACAGGAGCATCATGGACATTTTTTTACAACTGGAATCTGATTACAGGCTGAATTGATTAGGCTTTTGTTCATTTTTATACAGCATGTAGCTATCCAGCTACTTGATCAAATCATGAGATTCACTGTGCAAGGAAATCCCACTTAGCTAGCGAGGTTTTAGACATCTTTAGGCAGACTGACTGTTGTTACTGCCACGTGAGCCACCGACACCATGCCCAATATGATCTTTGTAGGAAAATAGCCAAGGCAAGATTAAATAAAAATATTTCCATGTAGTTTCGTTGAAATATATTTATATTTATTAAAGTTGAGGTATTAAAATGTGTTATAGACAGAAAACTTGATTGGCCAAATCCCAATTTTCTGTCTGACTGTTTGCCACAAAACTATGACATGTTTCCTTTGTGCCACATGTACAGAAATGACTTGCCCCACTATCCAAGATACAGAAGACTCTTGTGTAGTATGAACTTTCCCTGGGCCTCCAAACAGCCGAGACTTCAAACAAAGACTGAAGACCAACCATCTCACTAATGACCAATTGTACTAACCCCTTTTTCTAAGCATGAGAGTGTGTTTTGGTGAAAACTGTAAGGCATTTCTGTACTTCACAAAATTGCTGAAAAGTCCTAGTTCTAGTGCTAGCAGGAGAAATCCTGGACATTGGTGGCCCATTTCCCCTAAACACTACAAGAGTCATTAAATGCTACAGTATGATATTCTGTGACTCTACCTGCACTTGCACTCTCAGCAATTGCATTTCTCTCAATGAAGCAAAATTTGCACAGCGTTCCCAAGCTCTTACCTGACTGTCTGTTCATAGAACATAGTGGCATCCTTAACTTTTCAATTCTGACCTACAACCCACACACATAAACATACACACACACCCCAAGTGTGTGAAAAAGGGTTATAGATGCATTGCAATTATGTGAATAATACAGGCCTGTATCCTAGTAACAGTGGTGCTCTTGCTGTCGGCACCCATTTTTCAACTTAGTTCACATTTTCTGTGTGAAAATTATCATCAGTTAGATGCATTTGATCCTTAAATCCATGACCTTTAATGCATCAATTGAACGGCTAACATGCAAAACTCAGTGGCTTTCCCATTTGCCCTGCAGTCTAGGCGTCATCAGCGTCATTTGCTAATCCATGCTTTTTGTTAGCTAATGCGGTGCATTCCCTCTGTATAAAAGCCACATTGTATGACTCATAGTCTTGTCCTGCTTGCCCAACCACGTGTCAGAAGTAGCGTCAGTTTGTCTCACTCTCACACATTCGTACATGTGCACAGACATACCAGCTGGAGCCTCATTGTTTTCTGACAAGGCAGACTATAGTATCAGATGTGGCTGAATAGGACACAATGGCAGTAGAGTGTGTGCGTGGGACTGGTGACGCTGTGGTTGGCTTGGTTTGGTGGGGCATGCATGTGTTACACAGCCCTGGAGCCAGACTGCGATGCTTCATTCTGTCTTCTTCACCCAGTAGCACTGGAGCCTGGGCTGAAGGGCAGCTGGACTGGCTGATGACCAACTCTCACTTCTCTTCATTCGTCTGTTTGCTGTGGAGGTGATGGCGTCAGCTTTTCTCCTGTTTGTGTTAGATTGAATGCTGCATTGTTGCACAGAGACAGAGAATGTAAAATGCAACAGTTGCAGCATCCATGGTCAAAACAATTACTCACTTCTTTCATTCACCCACCACCCACAAAGCATTCTCTGTCTTTCTCTGTATGCTTGTCAGGTACTGATCAAGTTCTGAAAGAGGAAGTCTCAAACTTTGAGTCATAGTGTGATCGTGAGTGCTTGGGATGTGTTTCATGCTCCAACGATTTTGACTCAGCGCTTGTGTAAATGCAGAGGTGTGGCCATAACATGCCTCACTGCTTCTAGTGGCTTTATAAAGTAAGCCTTACTAATTGCTTTATATTTGGGAGTCTTTGAAGCTGGTTTGACCAAAGAGTGGCACGGTGATGCTGTAGGTAGCGTTGCCGCCTCACAGCTCCAGGGTCACTGGTTCTTTCCAGAGCTTGGGTTGGCATTTAGGGGATCTAGCGCTATGTATTGTTTTGCATGTTTACCCCATGTCTCTCTGGTTTCCTCCCACCATCCAAAAACATGCAAGGTGTGAATAATGATTGTGTAAATGTGTGTCTGTTTGGTTCCCTGCGATGGACTGGTGTCCCATATGGGGTGAATTCTCCCACCTTGCAGCCTGTATTGATGGCATAAACTCCAGGTTCACTGCGATTCTAAACAGGATAAAACAGTTTCCGAAAGTGATTATCACCAATTGGTGACATTCAGTACAGCATCTCATCTTCATCCAAATAGTCTCTGTGTGCAAAAATGGAGCAGGAACTAAAAAGGTTTCTGGCAGTACATTGTGGCCCATTGGTAACATTCACTATAATCTCAATCAACACTGCAGAAAAGTATCTACAATGGCACAGGGAATAAAATCAGACCTAGATCCCCTAAAGATGGATTGTGTTAAAGAAAAAGACTTGCTTAATGGAATAACCCTTCCCTCCTAATACTGAGATCCACCAAAAATATGCGTAATATTGATGATTGGGTGGAATGGTGACTAATGCCTCTCTGATTATAGTTTCAGGCTTGGGTGTACCTTGCCTTTACTGAAACCACTTATTAAACAAACTTTCATAGCTACTTGTTAGATACTAATAGTTTTTTTTTTTAATGGCAGGTAAGAGAGTTGGTCAATGTGAAGCTTGTGTTTGACCAATTTTTTGAAATTTCGAACGGCAAGGTGCACACCCAGTAGAACCTGATATGCAGAAAAATACCAACTAAAGTCAGCCCCGGTTCCTTTGGTGGAAATTCACCTAAAGTGCAGGAACTAAGATCAGCCCTGTTTCTTCTGGTTGAACCTAAAGTATGTGAGTTCCTCACAAAGTTCCTGGGTTCTTAAAAAGGGTTCTACCATGGAAACGTGACTACAGAGAACAGAAGGTATTATTCATCTTTGACTCAGACACATAAAAAGAGAAGTACAAATTGTCTTGATGACATTTCTCCACCTCTTTTTCTTCATCAAAGAAACAGGTTAAATGACCACGCCTTTACTAAAGCCACCAGAAGCTCCAGGACTGAGGACATGGAATTACATGGATATGTCCATTGGCTGCTCTGCTCGCTGCTGGTGGGTTGTGATGTTTCTGTGCTTGCTTATAGAC
The DNA here is from genome assembly GCA_037576675.1 of Pangasius sanitwongsei. Lineage (NCBI taxonomy): Eukaryota > Metazoa > Chordata > Actinopteri > Siluriformes > Pangasiidae > Pangasius > Pangasius sanitwongsei. Next base: position 21,648,993 of record CM075017.1, on the reverse strand, counting down.
GTTGCTATGAAAATAAAGTAAACAGTATCGAACCGTACCAAACTTGGCTTTGGGGATGTAAACTATTCAATATGCTGTTTGCTATTCTACAGTTTTATTTAATGTTATATCAAAGAGTACGAATAAACCGTAAACGCGGATGAGTTTGTTTTCCTTTACATAATGCGCATAAGTCATCCAACTGCTAGCGAGTTTGCTCATCTCAATCTCACCAGCTTTCTCAACAAGGATCTGATGCCAATGTTGCGCTAATGCTTATAGTGACAGTATTTCCAACACAACAAAAATGAAAAAGCTCTATTGTATCAGGTGTAGTAGCAAATTTGGAAATGTAGCAAATTTGGAAAAACTCTGGAAATCTAGGGACTGCCATGATGAGCTTGTCTTTTTTAAATTTTGAAAGTGTTTTTTTTTTTTTTTTTTTAAAAGATATTTGAAATTTGTCCTTAGTTGTGACTAAGGTCCTACATACTAGGTACAATGATTTCTTTCACCTAATAATTTTTACTCTTACTTACATTTCAAAAGATCTCTACCTCCTACTCACTTCATTTTCAAACACATTTGAACATTTCTTTTCAAACTACATTTCTCTAAAATCATTTAATTGTAAAGCATGACTTTTTAGCATCAGACAGCTTCAAGGATTCAATCTAAATTCCTAACAGTAAGAATGAGACTTAATACCGAATAATATAATCACTGCAATCCATCTGCCGCTATGAACACTTATTTGTATTGTGACAGCTAGGTATTAGCATTCAGCTAGTTTGCAGTGAGTTATTTTTATGCTAGCTAACATATGAGAGATTAGCAATAAAACTAGCTAATATTTTCCTGGGTTCTTTGGTGAAAGCAGCACTAATTTACAGTAATTTAATCATCAGTAACTTACCCCAGTGTGTGATTTGAATTTGTGATTTGATACTTTTACGTTCATAATTTAAGTAAATTCAGAAGTTTAAACTTTTCAACTTTAACTGGACTGCAGAATCTGAACTTCAGCTTTCACCGGAGAATTTATTTAGATGAGTAATTGCACTTTCACTTGAGTAAAGACTTTGGGTACTTTTTACACTTCTGTTGGCAGAACAATAAAATTTTTCAATGATGTCACAAAATCCGTGTGGGTTTCCACAGCCTGACGACACTCACTTGCCCCAGGTCCAAATGATTGGCTCAAATGATTCCTGGGACAAATCGTATGGTTCGTGTGGTCTGACATTTCTTCAATTCCCCACTCACAACTTTAGTTCCTTCCTGAAATTAGGTCCCATTTACTGTTTGACGCGCAAAAATGGAAGAAAAACTGTGCTTTCATTTTATCCTGTCTGTATACGACTTCTCATTAAACGTGTATAAAGAAAAATAAAGATTGCAAGGAAGTAGCAGAGATAGTTTGTGTCTCTGGGAAGTGTATTTATATACAGTAGTACATTTAGATTATTTTGCTAATCTGTCAACAAAGCTAGCACAATACATGTAAATCAAACTTAAATACATTTTAAACAAAAGTGACTATACATTTTGGTTACTAACATTTCTCATCTGAACTAAAGGAATGAATGCATGCAACCAGCCTCAATGCATTTTTTTTAAATCATTTTTCTGCCTGCATTACAATTTCACTTCTCAATGCAACTGATGTCACTGTGCCAGTAATCTTCAGACATTATGTTAGGTCAGTGGTCGGTGATTAAAAACCTACAGTTTCCTTTCAATAAAAATATTTCTATTTGAGTTTATGAAGAAGAGTGCTCATGAAGTGCTACAGAGGTTACTATTGATTTTATGAACATAAGCGATAATTACGCTGGTTTCATTCCTCCTGATTGTTTTGGGAAATGTGCATGGTTTAATAATGTCATCTTCTCATTACCCATGCACCCTTGCACACTGGGGCAGGAAAGAAATGCCACAGGCACAATATATATGGTAATAGAGCTAGTGCAATAAAGTAGTTTATTGTTATACTAATGTACCTCAGTAGAAATGTTCTCTCTCTCTCTCTCTCTCTCTCTCTCTCTCTCTGCCTGCATGTTAAGTGCAACTCTTAACCTCCTGCATGGCTGATGGCATTAACAGTCTCTTTCCCTGTGGAGCAGAGGTCGTCTCGGTTGGTGGAATTCATCCTTCGTGTGAACCGTCATTGTGCCATTGCTAATGTGGACACTGTCATTGACATGGATCTCAATCCAAAAATAGTTCTTTCTAAAGCCGGGTATGATTTTCAGCCCGATTTTCCTCTTGCATTCAAAAATCGCACATCGTAAAAGAATTCTTTAAAGTTGAGTTCTTAGAACGCATAATATGACGCGCTCACCGGCCGCCAATTCAGTGCTTTTGCAACTAAAGACAGTGAGTGACAAAATTCTGGTGGCATCAGAATTTTTTTTAAATAAAAATTTTACTGTGCCATTTCAGCAGTCTTTTAAGATTATTTCTTCTCGAGCTGCACGAGATCTGAAAATATCTTGGCTGAATTCTATAACAGACTGTGTGATAACGTGTGTTCTCCATGTCTCATTATATGATGAAGATGCTCTAATGATAGACCTGCGATTAAAGAAAATTACTATGCAGAAAACTGGCTCGCATACACACAAACATGCAAATGTGCTTGAGGTAATAAGGAGATTTTCCAGTCCATTAGCATATTTAGTTTTCGTATTTTAAGCTGTCAGGTGAGTTTTGTTTCATGGTATACCGCCCTCCTATTGGTGGCTTTTAGACGAGCGTCGCAGCAGCGCCCACACTCTGAGATTTGGTGATAATGGCACTGAATCAGCCGATTGACGTCACATTATGTGTTCAAATACCTCACAAATAATCACTGTTGTTCAAGCACAAGCTGATTTCTGAATGACGTTGATTGATGCGCACGCAGAACATAGCCATTTTCTTCTTTGGAGGATCTTCATCGTATAATCAGACATGGAAAACGTATATTATCAGACAGTCTGTTATAGATTATACTTAGACCTCATACAGCGTGACGAGAAATAATCTTTTAAGACTGCTGAAATCGCTCTCAGTGTAAAACCGGATTAAGAAACAGAAGGATCAATAACACAGTGTGGTGTGAGTGCAGCAGGGTTTGGATTCCTCACACCGGTGGAACTGACCTTGCTCCAGGCAAGCTATAAAAGCGCAGTCCTTTGGGTGCCAACCAGACACATGAAACACAGCGAAGAGACGTGAGTGTGATTCTTTGCATCGGCATTTAGGATCTGTACCATATTCACAACTACCTTTTCAACACTATACATCCATGAACCTTACATGAACCTTTCACGATCACAAGTTCTACAGATATTTTTTTCAGTTATACTAGGCAGAAATGAGGCCAAGACAGGATATATCACAGTCACTCTGCTGTGGAAGACATTTTTCTGTGTTTAGGTCTTTTTTTTTTTTTTCTTTTACAGGGTTTCTTGACATTCATTCAAAAATTCCAAAACTCAAGAGAATCACATTGCCAGATTTTATTTATTTATTTGATTTTTTTTTCAGTTAAACAGGTCTCTGGTAGCAAAAAGTTTGAGAACCCCTGAGTTACTGTACTGAACTCACTGATGAATAGCATATCCCTTAAAAAAAAAAAAAAAAAAAAAACGTTCTTTTTTCTCTCTTCGGAAATGTTTATACAAACCGGAACATATTCCATGGAATCAATTTTTCTTCTCACCTATTTTTTACTCTGTCTGATGGCCAAGCAAAATAAGAAGGTGTTAAAGGAAGGTGTGAGCGTGCACACACACACACACACACAGTGCTCTGTAACAGCTGACAGTTTGTCTCACACAGGACCAACTAAACACATATTAATGAGATCGAGATTAGTGAGGTCATGGTTTCCTTTATGAATTTCCTCTGAATCTTGATACACATTGCTCAAACACACACACACACAGTATATCAGGGTAAATCAGCAAGAGGATGCTTGATTGCTGTCAGCACATTAACATTCAACTTCCTTCCAAGAGAATGCTGCAAATCGTGTGCGTTTGTATGTCGAGTCGCTGATCTGGAAAGATGTTAAACACAGTTGTTTAAAACTAAAATACAATCATTAGTTAATTGCAGCGGCCTGAGAAAGAAAAATACACACTTATCTTTTCATCTCCCTCCCTCTGTGACCTCTCTTACAGTCATACTATTTTATTTCTTTCATTTTGTCTTTTCTTTCTCCCTCTGTTGATCCTTTCACTGAGCCCCCTCGAGACTGGTGTCCTTGGTTGTGTTCTGGTACAGAATGGCGCAACCTTGCGTCCTGCTTGAAGCTTATCTGCCGCTAAACAATAGCTAGCATGTCAAATTACTGCCAGAGGTTTAGCAAGAGCGAGATTTTCAGACCATGACTGCGTTTTTGTGGGTAATTAACTTTCAAGAATGCACTAATAGATGGAAAAACAAAAGACCTAAAGACAAAAAAATGTCTTCCAAAGCAGAGTCACTGTAAGAACACTGAGGTAGGCTACGTAAAGCACACACACAGAGTGCTCATTAAGTATTAAAACCAAAAACCAAAACAAAAGGGAAATGTAAGGGTAATTCCATGATTAGGGTGATATTTAGGCCTGGTGACTCTAAAAAACTGTAACTGAAACAAAGTAAACATTTTTTACAAGGTTTCTTGGCTGAAACATGCTGCATTTTGCACATGAATGAATAACAGTGTTAAGGTTTTTTTTTTGTTAGCACAGAATTAGCAAACACACAAAATGTGATTAACTAGCGTCCATGCTAATGTTATGAGAACATTCTAAGGGCATTCTACTGATTTGCTTAAAATGTATAATTTAGGTAAGAATGTTGTACTTGTACTTTCAAAGTGACCTCATCACTCAATATCACAATATTATGTAAAATAAAGGGGAAAAAATGAGAGAACTTTTCTTCTTTCTCATGATCATTGGGAAATTTGGATGAGTTTACTCCATTTCTTACACAGTTAACCTGCAGTGCATTATGGGAATCCTTCAGCTGTTAAGACTACACAGTATGATGATGTATTGAACATAATAGATTGTGATCTTTTGATTTGATCTAAAACTTCAGTAGAGATCGGCACGCAGGGTTTTGATCAGATTTATTCCAGTTTGTAAAATGAAATCAGGCAAGAAGAGCAAAAGTTCGCAGAGTTCTATTATGCAGTTGATTTCTATATATAATAATAATAATAATAATAATAATAATAATAATTATTATTATTATTTATTTTTGTTGTTTTTAGGATTGTATAACTATTTTTTATGCAAATTTTTTGTCTTAGATGCTTATTTGATGTCTTCTGCATTATTGCAACAGTACAAAAATGCCATTTTTAGATTTGCAAACATTTTTTTCCAAAATACATTTAACAGATAAACAGAAAGTGACATATTAGACCACTTTTCAAACAAAAACATAATGAAGGCTATCAGCAGGAGTGGATGATACTTAAGGGATTGTATTTCCTTACAATACTTAAGTATTATTTTTGCATATTTATACTGTACTAGAGTATTATTGAAATTGAATATTTATGTAATTACATTTCCATGAAAAAATTTACCTTTTAATCCTTACTTTTTTTTTTATTATTAATCATTACAAATCTCCAAGATCTCTTCTTTCCTCATCCAGCCAATCACTGAACTCTCCACATCAGTCGAATGGGCAAAGTTCAGCATCGTATCGAGTTCATCGATATAGAAAAACTATCAAGAATCATGCCAGCCATGACCTTCTCATGCTACACAATGTAGTCAGCACTATAGCTATCCATGTGTGTTTAAAGATGTATAATCCGCCAGACTGCAGTGTGAAACCTGAGGATGAGCGCCCCTGGCTCTACTTCAGTAAAATGTTTCAGTATGCTGGAGTAAGTAAAGAATCGCCATCTCCTTCACCTCTCTAGGCATCTATTGTGAAAAAAGCATGTTGAGGTAAGTTTAGCTAATTTTCAAACATTAACTGGCTATACTGAGCTAAATTAGCATTGATTCCAGGAGCTAGCATAATTAACACAAAACAAAACCAAAAACAACAAAAATCTTATTAGATCAGTTTTTGGTAAGTAATAGTTACTTTTCAGCTGAAAACATGACTCTTTCATACTTCAATACAATTTTTGGCTCCGTACTTCCAGTTTTAACTGAGTGCAATTTTGACACTTTATCTATACTTTAATACTGTAAGTATTAGCATTATTTTATCCACCTCTGGCTGTCAGGTTTTAACCGGCAAAAACAAGTCTTTCTGTCAAAGTCCCCAGAAGATGCATTTTTAAAAATTCCCATGCCAAATAATTTATTGACAGTAGATTATTTGACATAGAAAACATTTAATTTCATTATGCTTGAAAGCATTTCTCTACATGTGCCTAAGACTTTTGCACAGTACTGTATATGCACAGTTGTCACCAAAGAATATTCACATCTGTATTCAGCTGCGTTTTTTTTTTTTCCCCCAAGGACATTGCAGGGTCACACACATTTATAAAACCTGGAGAGGTTTACGAGGTGTTCATCAGTCCTGTACTGCTTTACTCAACCATGTTACCATCTCTGAAATACATTTCCATTCTCTTTTATAGAAGCACTATAGAGAAGACATTTCAGTTTTATTTAACAGCTTTACATCAGAGAATATTTATTACGTATTGCTATTACGGGCACAAGGCAGGGGACACCCTGGACGGGGTGCCAGTCCATCGCAGGGCACAATTGCACACACACTCACACACCCATTCACACACTATGGACAATTTAGAGATGCCAATCAGCCTACAGCACATGTCTTTGGACTGGGGGAGGAAACCAGAGTACCTGGAGGAAAGCCCCAAAGCACGAGGAGAACATGCAAACTCTGTGCACATAGGGTGGAGGCAGGAATCGAACCCCCGCCCTGAGGCAAACGTACCAACCACAAAGCCACCGAGCCCCCTCTAAGCTCACAATTCAGTTCAATTCTGATTCCTAAAAAAATCAATAAACACTTTCTATGAAGGTTATATTTATAATGAACTATGAACACATTCGTATGATGCTATAATGTATTCGTAAAGCATTATTCACGTTACAATTATTTATGAGAATGCATTCCTTTTTCTAGCCATCTTTATTATGCATTATGGATGGTTAACATTATAACCAGCGCTCATAACGCATTATTATTTACATTGTGCATTATGAGACCTGGCTTTTTTTTTTCTTTTTAATGAATGAATTACAAATAACTATAGAACCTACTACAAAACTTTACAACAACGTTTGTACATTTAGTGCTCATTTACGTATAGGCAAAAATGGTGAGAAATGAAATAAAACACAGCTGATTTAATAAACGTTTATGTTTAAAGTATGTGTCACTTTACTTAGAGCTCACAAATACAACCTACAAACTATTATAATACTTATACAGTATGTACTTATATTTCTGTTAATAATATACACTCAGTAGATTACACTCAGCTTAGTGATCGTTATAAACACCAAAGTGTTCAAAAGTGTTATAAACACTATAATATAGTGCATTCTTTTTAGAGCCCAAGTGTTTTATTCCTTACTCTTTCTTCCTAATTCATAGAGCTCGAGCTACATTATTACAATTCTAGCCTGACATCTCTATCTCTCTGTCTTTACATAGCACTTTTAACACCAGCTGTTTTCGAGTATAGACACCAAACCGAATGTAACCGAGACAAATAAAAACTCCCTGAGATCATTTTTCAAAGAAACTAAGAGGAACTGAGACTCAAAACGGGGAACCTGTCTTCCTCTGGTCTAGAGGGATTACAGTAGGAAGAGTTCGAGTATAAAGTAGATAAATGGTAAAAAAAAAAAAAAAAAAAATCCCCATAATACAATGAGGAGTGGTTGAATCTCTCTGTACTTTCAGGGGAAACTAATTGTCTGACATATGCAGAATAATATTTGATGAGATGTCCAGACATGGTTTCAGTTTGTAGTCAGAAGACTAACAAAGATGTTTAGGCATCTCTAATGTGTCAGGTTCCTCCAAGCTTCATGAAGCACGGGCTATAATTGGTTTCCTGCCCATCCAAGCAATTTTTGTTTGTTTGTTTGTTTTATTATTTCACGAAAACAGTAGCACTTGTTACCTTTTTTTGTTTTGCGTTTACCTTAAGGTTGTCGTGGATTTATTATTCATTAATTATCTCAATATGTCTTATATTAAAGACACACTGTTCAAATTTTAGCATCATTTATCAGTGGATTGTAAAAGAAGAAGCACAGATAATATTTTTCCTTATGCCCAGTAAAAAACAGGAGGTGAACAATTATGGATTTGTTAATTATTTAACTAGAGCAACACATCCTGAAGTGTTTTATTCTTCTGGTACCACAACATTTTGCCACAACAGTTAGATTTCTTCTTATTAAAGAATGACATATGGTACATTTCATCTGTTTAGAGTTAAGTTTAATGTTGTGGAACAAAGCACTGATACTGGAGACTCCTTCCAATAATGTTAAATAAACATACATGAATGTTTATTTAATAACTATTTTTCTGTTTCAACAGTTTTTTAAGATGATATTTATTTTTAAAAAAATTAAAAATAATTGATATGATTTAAGTGTCAATTTTACAAGAATTGTCTTGTCTCACGTTCAAGTATAACTCGACAAGGATGGATGGATGGATGAATATATATCTGGAGTGTGTGTGTGTGTGAGAGAGAGAGAGAGAGAGAGGTCTTCTAAAGTTTTAGACTGTAAAACATAGGATTGTGACCATGTATCTTTTTTCCATGATGGTGTCTGATTTACTTTACTTTCATATGTCTTAACTGACATGTCTGTATAATCCCCCACCACACACACACACACACAGTACTTTATACAAAGCTCACATCAGAACATCAGACCAAACACTTCACATGTTGTCTTTCTCAGGCAAAACAGGTCATGTTCTTACTAAGAAAAACCACAACACACACACACACATGCACGCACGCACGGACAGTGTGGAACAAATTGATCTCTTAATATTTAGCCAGCAGAGAAATACAGTAATCTAATGTACAAACCAGCATGCAACTGGGGCCAAGATAAATTATGTATATAAACACACAAACATATATATATATATATATATATATATATATATATATATATATATACACACACACACACAAACACACACACACACACACTGTTCAGGCCAGTATGCAACTGGGACCACTTAAAACACACATACACAGAAATGTGCATAATAATCAATAAAGCTTTATACACACAAGGGCAATCAAAATATGAAATAGAAATGAGTGTTAATGACATGGACCCCATAACACACACACATCAATACATCTAAAACATTTATAAGTTAACATTAATGATAAACACGATGCTTTAATCAGTATTTTGAGTAATTGTGCAGCCTGCTACACTCATACACGTTGTTCTCTGCTAATTGTCTCATTTCTCCCGAGATCTAAATAAAGGTTTCCATCATTATTTTCCTGGTTTTTTTTTTTATTACTTGATTGTATTTTTAGAAAAATCACACAATTGCTCGTTACTATGGATTCGTTTTATGGATTTCCATTTTTCGCTGTACTTTATCAGTGCTTTGTGACGATGTGAAGCATTCTGAGCGGAGAGTGTGTTTTTGACAGCTGTGTGTATGACAATAGTGTGTAAGAGTATGTTGATGTGTCAAAAAAACACACTCCACACCATGCGTTTGGTGTGATGCAGTCTGAAGTTACTACCCCGAGGCGGATCATTTTCGTGTAACCGCATGGTCTGGAGTGTGTTATTCTGCTTTTTACCACAGCGATTTGCCAAAGATTACAATTTTTATTATTATATGGCACCAATTTATAGTTAAATTTTAATATTTAAACATCTGTGGTGTTTTCTTTCTTTGTCTTATTAACTTCAAGTGTGAGGAACCAAATTGTTTCATGGATGTTCCACAACATTAAATGTAACAATAAATGGATAAAAAGTAAGACATGTCAATCTTTAATGAATAAAAAAATTGTAATTGTTGGTAAATTGCAGTGGGATTAGAGGAATAAAACACTTCAGGGTGTGCTGTTAGAGAAAAATAATCAACTTTGTGATGGCCACATCATGCCACACCATCAGTGATTATTTTCCTGTAAAAGCACATCTCCAAGCGTGTTATTTCTTGCTTATACCACCAGCCTTCTGTCTTGTCTAGTCACCCTGAATATATTCTAACCTACAGGTACAGCTAAATCTTGTTTACTCAGTCCTACAGTGTGCTCTGATTACAGTACGTACTGTATCTTCTCTTGGTATACACAGGATTATTTGTAAAAAGCTATGTATAAAAAGCTTTGTTGCAGAATATTTTGCTAAATCGAGTTAAAAAGCTAATTAAGACGTGCGCTGAGGTTTCCACGTATTTCTGATGGTTTATTTATGCTGTGCCTCTTTACTGTGTGAGATGAATAATTTAGATAATCATCAGTAAATCTTTAGCTTTATAGAGTGCATTATTAGTAAAGCTGAGATGTGAGTGGGTGTATTTAGCTCCGCCCACACAGGAACCCCACACGGCCTCAGCGCGCCTCAACTTCCTGTTGGTGCAGGAGCGAGTGTCATGAAGTGCAAGGTGACGGCTACAACGTTTCCTGTCAATTCTCACATTCGCTTTCTTTGCACGCCTGTCTCTTTATCTTTATCTGTCTGTCTGTCTCTCTCTCTCTCTCTCTCTCTGTGTCTCTCTCAGTTTTCAGTTTTAGACCTGTTTGTGTTTTTTAAAAATGAGTGGACTGCTTGTGATTAATATTCCAAGTAGATAAATCTGTCTATTCTCAATGTCTGTCTGTCTGTCCCTCATTCCATCCATCTGTTTGTTTGTCTACCAGTAAATCTCTCCATCTATCTTTCTATCTGTCTGTCCATCTATAATATATCTATCTGTTCATCTGTAAATCTCTCCATCTATCTTTCTGTCTATACATCTTTCTATCTATCTGTACATCTATCCATGTGACTGTCTGACAATCATTCATCAATCTGTCTGATTGTCCGTCTGTCCGTCTATCAGTGTGTCTGTACATCTCAAAATTCATCTGCCTGTGTTTCCATCTCTCCATCCACTGTATCTGTCCATCTACTGGTCAGTCTTTCTTGCCATTTTTCAGTTTGTGAGTCTGTCTCTCCATCCATTTGCCTTTCTGTCTATCCACTTCTCCATCAATTTGTCAGTACACCTCTTCATCTATCAATCCATCTGTCTGTCCCTCATAGTTATCTGTCTGTCCATCTCTCTATCTACCCATTCATCTGTCTGTCCACCTCTCCACATATCCAACTAATTGTCTCTATATCTCTTCATCTACCCATCCATCTTTATGTCTGTCCATGTGTCAGTCTGCCTCTGTCTACCTCTTCATCTATCCATCAGTCTCTCCATCCTTTGGAGAGTGTGTGAAATGTGTGTGTCTGTGTGAATTTCTGAAGGGAAGTCTGAAAGTGAAATAATTAGAATATGGATTATTTATTTATTTTAGTCTCAGCATGGGTAAAAATGTCTTGATCACACACACACACACACACACAGCATGTAGTTGTCCTTTTTGTGGCAAGTCATGCCTGATTTGTTTTTTTTTGGTTTGTGTGTTCATGATGTACTAACATCCTGTTAATCATGAAGTTCTAATCAACCGCAAATATTTCAGTGTTACAATTCTTACTGTCAGACTCTCTTCCAGACAGACTGAGGACCAACATGCACACACACACTCTTACATACAGGCAAAGCTGGAAAAATATACAGTGTTAAAGACAGATATATAGGCCCTAGAGAAAGAGACAGACACAGAGACAGACAGTAAGAGGCCAGCGAACACTTGTCAGAAATGCATAAATATTCTCCTTTAGGCTAAAGCCAAATCAGAGCCAATTATCCAGTGAAAAGTTGAAAGGCCAAGCCCGGAAAGAGAGAGAGATTTTGAGGAAAAAGAGAGTCAGGGAGAGTAAACAAGTGCGAGAGAGAGTGTGAGAGAGAGAGAGAGAAGGAGAGAGGCTCAGGAAATGGGTTCATTGCTGCTCTTTGATCTGGCCTGGTTTATACGCCTGCTTTGCCTGGCACACTGGAGCCATTCATCGCTTCCCGCTTTAATAACTTTGTTTTTACAGACTCGCCTGTAAAGGGACAAAACAGAAATGGCTTTTAAAAACACACTCCAGGCCATGAAAGGGGACCAATATAAGCTGCTAAAATCTGTTTTAATTTTGTCCGTTTGCAAAACGTGAGTCGATGGCTGGCTCTCCCTCTCTGGCTCGCTAAAGGCTGCTTCTCTGAGACTCCAAGCTCAGACTTCCTCGCACCTTATACTTCTCAGATGAGCCAGGTGTATTAGTGTGTCTTCCACCCCCACCTCTTGATAGGGAATGTGGCTTCTTGTCTTAATTAAACAATAAATTACTCAGAGTAATAAATTACTCGTTTCCTAGCAAGCTTTTGTCAACTACTAGCAATCATTTTTAGATACATACTATAATAGTTAGTAACTAACTTGTTAGTGAACTTGACCAGCTACAAATTCAAGTACCTGGAGGTAATGTTAGTGAAGCTAGCTAGTTCAGTGTTTATGTAATCAGCTAGTTTAGCAAATGTGCTTCTGCTATGCTCTTGTTGACCCAAAGTTTCTTTAACAGATTGATGAATTTAGGATAAATAATGAGACAGTTCATTCAACAAGAATTAGGATTTTTTTTTTTTCGATGATGAACGCAGTAACTGATAATAAAACGGGAACAGGAAAGGAGTACAACAAGTACAAAGATATGATGAAATAGGGGTGGAGAGAGTGCATATATCTGTCTTACATATATATGTGTGTGTGTGTGTGTTTGTGTTTGTGAGAAATACCTCATGTCACCTCACTTCACCTTAACTCATCTGTACTGTTTCACTGGTCCTGTATTGTCTCAACTGCTGACCCAATCTCCGGCTTCCCTCGCCCTCCTGCCCCCCTGCTGCTCTCACATATTGTTCTGTTTGCTGCCCTGTGTGTGTATGTGCTTTTACTCATGTGTATGTGTATGTGTACGTGCTTCTGATCAAGCCGCAGGTTCTAGCTGCCAAGCGCATTGAGTATCCAGTACAGAACAATACCTTTGAGTCCGAGATCATGTGAGATCATGTGAGTCACACATCCTATATGGGATTTGTCATTAACACAATGAGCATAGGGGTTTATTTTGGAGCAGTAAGTTTGGGACAGGAGCCAGTTCATATTTTCATTCAGCTCCTGGAAAAAGCAATCAAATCTGATTTGATGCACGTACTCCTGAACACTGCTTATCACTGATGATATTATGCTAATAAGCGGAAAAACTGACTCTCTATATATCTCACAATAGTCCAGATCTGCATTTAAAAAGCAAAATAAGACTCAGGTTCTTTAGGAGACAGGACGCAAGTGTGTATTCTCAGCATGTTTTATTACGGGCTATCCAAAATTCACAGTCAGTGTCGGTACCATGGGTCGGTAAACAGGAAGGCAACATCGGGACAGGACAATACATAATCAGAAACACTAACAGAGTCGGAACACTGGAAGAAACACAAGGCACACTTACAATGAACGAGACTCACAATGAGAAGTGGAGACAACAGGGCATAAATACACAAATTAATCAAAGGCTTAACAACGTACAGGTGAACACAGCAGAGTAATCAACCAGTGACAGGACAGAATCAAAAGCACATTATGTGAAACTCTTTGTACTTTTTGTAGCTGATTTATCTGATTTTTATTTTTTATACTCTCTCCCAACCACCAATAAATATACAGTAAAATATAATAGAGAAATATACGGCCACCATTTGATGATTCCTTTATTATAAAAAAAACAAAAACAAATGGAGAGAGAAAAACTTCAATAATAAAGAGGAAATGAGACATTTTATTTCAAACATCACATTGTCTCATAATACAAACGCTTTGGAGGATCACGTCAGTCTCTAGAAATCTCAATCAGAATACCCCTTTCCTATTTTACCGCAATTTACACATTACTAATTAGGCTGGATTTCTGTTTTTGTTTAATGGCTATCAACTTGAAAGTGTAAACATTAAAATGTGTTTTCTCTGAGACAAGTGAAGCCAGCACATGTCTTCAAACTGCTACTCTTACAACGTTGCTTTTGGAGGGCTGTGTTGTGGTCAGGATTAGACCTACTGATGGCAGAGCCTCTCAAGAACCCCAGAACACCACTGTTTTGCTGATATGAACATTAGATGCATATAAGATTAACTCAAGCCTTTTCGTTTCTCATTACTCAGTCCAAGTTGGACAAACTTAAAGGGCTGGCCAACAAAAAAATGCTAACGTGTGCTGCTTGTTTTCATTAGCATTTTTTGGCCAAAACACATCCTGAATCTCATGAGGTTTCAATTTATTTTCTTCCACATTCCGGCTGGCGCTTTGCTAATACTGAGTTGCTTCTCCTATCAATTTTTTAGCTCAATAAGTCAGCAGGTTGTGGTGAGTTACAGGGGAATGGTTATGGAATAGGGGTGAAGAACTCGAAGATGTCTGGACAAGCTGATCAAAAAGAATGTGTTGAGGCTTTGCGAACTTGTAGCTTTCTTCCTGGGCCTTAAAGGTCCAGGGTCCAGATTTTTAAAATGCAGAAGTGGAGGTTTTAGTGACGGCCATGGTCAGAGTTAACTCTTTTTTTTACCACAGTGCTGTTGAACTCGATTCTGATTGGTCAGAAGGTGTTGATTAATTTTCTATAACAGCAGCTCTGACAGTAGTTCAACTACAAGACAAATCTCAGGTTCATATTAATGCCCTGGTTCTAATATTGTTATGGTTTCTATAGAAACAACTTACGGAGAAACTTTTACGGTGGACTCACCACATAAACAGATTTTAAAAACACGTGTATTGGTTCATATGCTGGAGTTTACTGTAAGGAGCAAATTGCTGTGGTATGAGAGGAATAAAAGACTTTGGGACAATTTATTATAGGAAAATAATCAGCTATGGAGTGGTTACTGTAACTCTGCTCTAATGTCCGGCTGCATCACACCACACTGTCTTTAATTATTTTCCGATAACAGCACACCACCAAGTGTTTTATTCCTTACTTAATGCAATGTTTTCAAAGCAATTTTGATTCATGTTGTGGAAAAGCTGGGAAAGCTATGACAATTGGACCCCTATCTTGATAAAATGATCTACTTCTGTGCTGTCGAAGCTGCTGAAAAATCGCTTTTCTTTTTTCCCTTTCTTCAACCCTGGCTGAGACCTCACTGATCGCACTGCTCTGGCAATTACAACGCCACCATATCATTTTTAATCATTAAATATAAAAATAGAGCTGAAGCTTCCACCTACACCAACAACAACAAAAAAAAAAACACCATCAAACAGACAAATGTGCATGTAATATGTGCCATCTCTCTCTGTGAGCATGTGATCATTGGGTTGTGAAAATTTTCCAGTGAGGTTCCATCAGGCAGATGGCGAAACCCTGGGAGAACTTCCACACGGTTTGTAGAAGAGGAGGAACATGAAAGCCTACACATATGTTCTCCCTCACACTTCTGTAGCCATAATCATCATGCATGATTACTATATAGTTGTGTTCTATAGTACAGGAATAGCATCATAATTGCTGAGGAGTTGAGTGGGTTTATAGTGTGTTAGGTCTAGTGTACTTGAAAGTTAGTTGAGTAATAGTGAGCTTTGAGGATCGTAGGAGCTGCTCACTGAAACAAGCTTCTATTTATTCACTTTGCAGGAACAATTAAAGGAGCACTGAGTAGATTTCTATAATCTGACATTTTTATTGTCTGTCTAACAGCTGACAACATAAAATAAAATCAACATGCTTCAATATTTACTACTGTTCCCTCTGCACATCTACGTCAGATCCATTCTTCTCCTTTGCAATTTTTGTTACTCAGAATTTTTCACTCCCTAGAATTTTCCTCATTTTCTCTTCTTTTTCATTTTTCCTTCCATATATTCTTCCTGTTTTGCTCGCTGATTGTGTTTTGTTTGGATTTCTTGATATGCATGTGATTAATTATTTTTTACATTTTTATTTTATTTATTTCATTTATATTTAATGGGTGAGGCATCATGTTTTCGGGCGTCCATCCATCCTTCCATCCGTCCGTCTGTCTGAGATTTTCGTTACCGAGATATCTCAAGAATGAGTGATTGAATAGTTGTAGGATTTATACAGTTCAAGGTCACAGCAAGGTCAAATGTCTGGAATTGATTTTCTTCATTAGCCTCCTTCCTGTTAGATGTTACATACACCTTCATAGTCAGGAACACAAGACCCATTTTCATCACTGTCTGCAATTTTTGCCTTCAGTCCACACGTCTGTGCATCCATCAGTGTGTCCGTGTGTCTTTCCAAGATTCTCGTTATTTCAATATCTCAAGAACAAGCGGCTGAGTGTCTGTAGAATTTATATGAAATTATCTTTGTAACCAGCAGATGAACTGATAATATTTTGGAATTGGTCCAAACAGGGTCAAGGTCACAGCAAGGTCAAATGTCTGAAATTGTTTTTCTCCCATAGCTTCCTTCACATTTGAAGCATATTTTAAGGGTATTCCTGCCACACAAATTAGTGACAAGAAGGACTAGACTTGTTGGTAGCAGAGACATCCTCATCCGTTTGTGGATTGTGGTTTCCACCACTGTAACACAAATTACCTTTGAGACCCTTAGCCTTAGGGAACCACAAATGTTTCTTCTATTGTACTGATTTAGCAAACCTTTTCTGCCAATGCTACATATTTTTAAGATTTTTAAAATGGCAACTAAGTATAAGTGAAGTTTATGGAAAATGGACAGTAAGACATTCTTCCCTTCAGCGTTGCACAAAGGAACAAACATGTAGCTATAGATCAATATAGTAATTAACTGATGACTGGCATAATTAAGTGGACGAAGTGCTGGTTCATTATTATTAAATCTTTCAGTGAGCGAACCTACTTACTTTAGTACTTTAAATAGTAAAGAGTAAACAGTACAATAACTCAAGCCCAACCACACTCTTGCTTCCTCTTCATCCATTTCCTCCTTTCTCATTTCTCCTTCCTTTTTTCTCCTTAATCCCTCTCAAGGCATTGTATTCTTCTTCATCCTTCTTACCCCGCCCTTTAATCCTCTTTCCCTCCTACATACCTCTCCTTGCAATGCATTTATCATGGTCCGGGACCGAAATGCCTTTTTCAGGGCTGCTGATTGTATGAGTGGGTTGTTTGGTGCTGTAATCAGAGATAAAAATCAAATACATTCAGCCAGCTGGCAAGACCAAACACTGACAGCCTGTGTGTGCGTGTGTGCGTGCATGTGCGTGATTGAGTAAGCAAGACGGCTTATCTGTAAACGTGTATTTGTGTGTGATGTGTGTTTTTCGTCATTTTTGAACTTTAAATGCATTTACTATGTCTGTGTGCAGTCATGTGTTCTGTGGGCATCTGGTAGTGTGTGTATGTGTGTGTGTGTGTGTGTGTGTGCGCATGTTTTTATATCTTCATGGGGATCAAATGTCCTCACAAGGATCGGAATATGTGACAGTTTTGACTATTTGGCAGGCTGGCTTCTTTAATAATTATGTGAAAGGAAGGTCCTTGTGAGGATAGTAAGATGTGTGTGTGTGTGTTTATATCAGTGGTGTTGTCCCGGACTCCCCCGTCATCACACACATGATTGAGTGAGCAAGACAGCTTATCTGTAAATGTGTATTGGTGTGTGCTGTGCGTTTTTGTCAGTTTTTGAGCTTTTTCATCAAATGCATTTACTATGTGTGTGTAGTCATGTGATTTGTGGACATCTGTGTGTGTGTATTAAGTTGTGTCCTGTTGTGACTGCTTTTGTAACCCAGTGAATGTGGAAGTATTGCTGTGTATAGACTGTCCACAAGTGTGTCTGCCTCTCTGTTCATTTGTGTATGTGTGTGTGCATGTGTGTGTGTGTTTATATCAGTGGTGTTGTCCTGGACTCCCCGTCGTCTTCTTTCAGACACTTTAATTAGATAAAAGGCGTCTGGATTAAAGGCAGTTCCCTGACGCAGCCTTCTCTTCAGCCCCGTGGAGAATTGATTTATGGGATATTTGTAGGCGGCCTGTGCCCAGTCAGGAGCTCCTCTGCTGGGGAAGACGTTTGTCCTGTCCCTCCTGCTGCTCCAGACAGAGGCGGGTTCACACCTACCACAGCGCTAGCACACACACACACACACACACACAGCAGCATGCACACTCCTAGAGTAACAGGATAGTCAAAGGTTTCATATTTAAACAGGAACAAAAAAAACCTCAGATATTGTTATAGCGGTGTTGATTTTTCTTATTATGGAAAAAGATCAGTTAGCATTCAATGCTAAGAATTTCAGTCATGTAATATTAGTCATATAGAGTCTTTTCTTAATAATTTACCAACACATCTGAGGAAAATGTTGATATTCATGACAACTTTGTCTCATTTCCACTGTCACTGGGCCTTTACTTGGTCCATATATAAAGGATTTGCCAGTTCATACACAGCATATACGCAGAATACACACTCCTGCAGTTGTGTGCATTTTCAAATACAGTATAAGCAGGGAAAAAAAAGATTCAAACTTTTATGAGTAGATTTCCTATGAACGTCCCACTCTTGTGATAGCATTTTCTTACATTAGTGAAAACCTATGAAAGATCAGTTAGCATTAAATGCTAAGATTTTTTTTAATATCATATTTTTAGTGGTATGGAATTTGTTTAGTAATCTATCAACACATCTGAGGAAAATGTTAATATTCTCAATAACTTTGTCGCATTTCCACTGTTACTATGCTGTTGCTTCATCCATATAAATGAATTAACAGCTATATGCTTGCTTGCTAAATTATTAGCCGCAGTGTTTAGCTAGCTGGTACTTGGCATCCATGTTCCCCAGTTGCCTAGCAACAGTGTTATTTTCTGTGGTGCAGCTGGGTCTCAGTCTTCCAGGTCTTGTATTGGATTTTATCTTTTTTTTTTATCAACTGATAAAAGTATTCTCTGACCCAGTTAGCATGAAAAGATGAGAAAAAGACATTAGATATCAGACTGAAAAGTAGAGTGGAAAAAAGTTCATTAAATCAAAAAAAAAATTATCAACTATTTTTTAGGTAAGAGGAAAATTGTGCTTTTTTTGCTCATAGTTCATTATTCTGAAGTTCTTAAAAGCCTTATACTTAGAGCAGTTTCTTTTTTCGTTTGTTTTCTTTGAAACACAGTTATAAGCTCATTTTCAAACAGGCGGAATTATTAGTTATAAATAAGTAAAAAAAGAAAGAAAGAATGAATGAATGAATGAATGAATGAATGGCTGTGAGCACTTAAATCCAACTGACTCTTAATGTGTGTCTTTAAAAGAATTGATAAAAATTTTCAGATTTCCAGATGTTGTTAATGTGGAAGGTAGGCATGGCCTATGTGTTGGGTTTGTGTGTATGTGTGCTTATGATTAAGAGGTCTGTTGTTATCTCTCTCTCCCTCTCTCTCCCTGTGTGTGTGTGTGTGTGTCTATATGTTTGTATGTATGTGTGTGCGTCCTCACTGTAATTTACAGCAATCCACATAGGAATTCACACGACTCAGCTTTTCCAACAACAGCCAGAGAACAATCTCTCTCTCTCTCTCTCTCTCTCTCTGTCGCTCTCTCTCTCTCCCTGTCTCTCTCTCTGTCGCTCTCTCTTGCTGTATCCTGCTCTTATTTAATCTGCCTCCAATTACTCTGTCTAACCGCTGTATTTAATGCTGCCCACACAGATACAAACTCTAATACACAGAAAAAGCCGAGGAATGCAGCAGTCTCCTCCGGCACTGTGTGTAAGGACAGTGGAAGCTCAGTGGTTAAGACTCGGATCTGGTGATTAAAAGGAGTTCAAATCCCAGAATCCTGGGACTGCCAGAGAGCCACTGTTGGGCCCTTGAGCAAGAGCTTTAATCCTTAACTTCTTGGAGTGTTTGCCTTTCTTAAACATAAATTGTTTTGGATAAATGAATGTAATAATGTAGAAAATTTCTATTCTTCGGCTGTCCCTCTGAAGGAAGATTTCACGTGCATCCCTACACCACAGAGTTTCCCTATCAGAAAACGTTACAAGTAAAAAGGAGGCTAAGAACCGTTATTATCACAGGAACCCTTGAAGAGCCCTTCAAGAGTGCAGGCCTTGTATGAGCCTTTTTGTCCTCCTCATGCTTTACCATACATTGGAGAAACCATGAAAATGTTAGTTGATCATTTTGCCAGGCATCTTGAAGGATTTCTCTTTTCCTGTAGCAATGGAGACAACATTAATAGCATCTCTGTTAGCATCATTTTTTTGTTGCCGTGGCAGCAGTGAACTTAGAAAAGTTAAAGAGTGCATCTACAATATTGAATCTTTAAAACCCTGCGGGATGAACATTATGTTTTAAACATTGACAAATTTTAAAATATTCAATGGTTTCACCTCCTACAGCTTCAGAAGAAATTTGCTTGCACAACTGATGATGAACTTTTTTCCAGAATGTTCTGTTTCTTTGGAAACTTGTGCCATGTACCATGGTCATGGTCATGTAATAATAATAATAATAATAATAATAATAATAATAATAATAATAATAATAATAATAATAACACCTTCTAACCAATCAAATCTGAGAATTCAGCAGTGCTGCGTTGTCAATGTTGTAGCTATAAGTGTGACTTATATTGGTTTTGAACTATCTGTTGTACAGAATTACGCTTCAATAAACTAATTCTGATACTTTTTAATTAAAATTAGGTTTTGACATTAATCATGAATAACATAATAGTATTTTATAGAAAATATACTAATGTACACAATAACATGCCACTAAAATAAATGAATTAGATTTTTTTCTTTGCTAATGAATGATGATTGAAAATCTTTTGTCTCTGTGATAAACACAGGTGTTTTATATATATATATATATATATATATATATATATATATATATATATATATATATAATGTGTGTGTGTGTTGTGAATATTATAATAATGATTTATGTTTTTTTTCCAATATATTTTTATAACCGTCAAACATTTTTAAATATAAATCCACCAGAATAAAATATGTTGAAATATCCTCTATCCCCCTTCCACGGTGCCAGACTGGTGGTGCTGTGGTTCTGTGCCATTCAACTGCCAGGAAATGAAGACTAACGGCACAGTTACTGTTAATATATTCTCCCTTATAACACATTCTCCCCTTCCTGTCCTGCTCCCAGGCTTAGAGCATTTCCTCTTTCCAACCAAAAT
This sequence comes from Pangasius sanitwongsei, assembly GCA_037576675.1. Taxonomy (NCBI): domain Eukaryota; kingdom Metazoa; phylum Chordata; class Actinopteri; order Siluriformes; family Pangasiidae; genus Pangasius; species Pangasius sanitwongsei. Next base: position 21,627,714 of record CM075017.1, on the reverse strand, counting down.
TCATCCTTTCTGAGGTTCTAGCTGTCCAGCCAGTCAGTCGAGCTCGTGTTTGCAGAGTGCCGTTGTGTTGTGGTAGTGGTGTAATAAAATGTCAGCAATGCTGTAATTGACGTCTAGGTGTTTGTCTGTTGACGCCAAACTGCCAAAACAGGGCAGGAGAGATGCAGCCAGGCTGTTCGCTGGATTTTCTCCTCACGCTCACATTCCTCAAGCATGAGGTACACACTGAAAAGTCTACAAATTCCTGACCTTTCCACTGACCTCTAGACCACTTCAACTCTCACACTCCTGAGCTATAACCTGCCTGATTCAAACCACAGCATTGACACGCTCGGGTTTTTTTTCCCCCCTTTCTTCTTCTTTTAAACATTATCATCAATTTTTATCTGTGCTATAAAAATGACTTACTTGGAAAGACCAAGAGCTAATGTTGCAGGAAGGGAGGAAAAGAAAGATTTAAGAGGAATGAACTTAGTTAAATACACAATTCTACTTTGTTGCATGCAATTTCATAATTTTCGCTTTTATCAATAGCTAGCTAGTTAAAACTGGCCAACCTGACAGGATTTCTGTCAGGATTTTTAAGGTTTAAAAAACCCTTTGACGTACTGAAGGTCATTTAATAAGCATTTACCAAGAAATGTACATCTTGCACTACCATTTAATTATAACTAAATACTACAAAACGTCTCATTTTCTGTCTGATCAGAGCTGTGCTGGCGTGTCTAATACACAACGCAATGTAAAACTTCCGAAAAGAGACTAGGAACAACAAAGCTGTGTTTCCACAGTGGCTTGTTTTTACGCAAGTGGTGTGTTGCTGTATTTTGTACCTATATCTAGCAACAAGATCTTCATAAAAAAAAAAAAGCAGCAAAATCAGGTAGGGTTGCAGTTGTGTGCACTCCAACTAGTTTAAAAAGCTACACTGATGAACAGAACATGGCACTGTGACATGCAGAAACAGCGTGCATGCTGTGTCGGGTTTACTAAAATAGATTAAAATGAGCCTTATTGTCCTTTCACGTAACTGCTTACTATCACACGGGAACAAGTTGCTTATTTATTTAGAGTTGTGAAGCAAGATCAGATTTGCAAGCCTGGCAAGATCAGATAAACTTTTTGCATTTTTTCATGCATTACATTGTGAGATTTTATCGTACAAGCACGAAAAATATAGTCAGAATCTGCCTGTAAATGTGCCAATAATAAATAATAAGTGCAAATAATAAGTGCAATATAAATGGGTTAAATAGACAAAAATACAGCATGCCCACCTTTTTTACTGTGCTAGGTGTAGATCATGATTATCTCGATCTCTGCTCTGCACTTCCATTGTTTAAAAAAAAAATCAGAAATGTAGAACTATTCAACATCATCACAGATGACAGTAATGTATATAAAATGCTAGTAATTCTAACTAAAGTAAAGACAAAGTCCTTATAGCATACAACCATCTCGAGTAAAGCTGACTAAGCTGATTGACATCAAATCTACCCAATATAGTGCTGCTCAACTTAAATCATCCAAGAAAAGAAAAGAAAAAAGTCAGAAAAAAGAATTTCAGGAATCTCTTTTTTCTTTGCATCTGCTGGTAAATTCACCACAGGATTTGCCAGGATTTGTCTAACCTGACAGGATTTCTGAGTGGAATATTGATAAATTTCCTCTAGCTAGCTAAGAAAAGGTCTGAGAAACCTAGCCAGCTAGTTTACATGTGCTAAGTTGACAGGATTTCTGAGAAAACTTTGCATGAATTGAATCTTTTTGAGAGGACACTGGTCCAGCACTCCCTTCTCATTCCAGGAAAATGCCTAAGATTCCCATTTCCAGCTCAACATACTCACTGAACTTAGTAATAAATCTACCATATAAGCCAAATATTACATAAACGTTATGATTCATCAGTTCCCTTTTGGGAATCGTAAATGCATGCTACTACCACAACTTACATTTCTATCAGTACCTGCTTTCATTTTTGGCAGAAAGATGTTATGATGCGTTACCAGATCTGATCATTTCACACTTCAAAGCAAGATCGGTTTTGGCGCTTTCACGCTGCCTTCGTGCCACCATTGCAGTTGGCGGTGTATTTTCAGTGAAGCGAGTTATCCATGATCCATGACGCACGCTCCTCCAGCCAACTCCCTTTCTCTCTTCATTCTGCAGGCTGAGGAATCTCCTTCCAGCCCCAAGACCTGAGAAAAAAAAAAAAAACACGTTTGGTTCCAACAGTGAAACTAAGCCCTGCCAGTCTCATCTTTACTCACTGATTTAGCCTCTTCCCATCATTTTGTCAGCGGTGAGGTGCCATAAATGAGTCTGGCACATTACTGGAAGAGGAAAAAGGTTGGGAGGGGGTTTGTGGTATAGGAATATGTGAATGATTTCCACATTTCTGTTCCCTCCCTTGCATTTGAACCTCTAAATATGTAACTAAGGAAACAAGGCTTCAGTGTGCTTGGCTTTGGCTGACAGTCGGCTTGTGAGCTTACTGTAACCGCTTGAACAATTCAGGGCAAGGTCTCAGTGATCGTTCACTTCTGTTTCTTGTCTCTCCAGTATTTTAACCTCTTTTTTTGTCTTCCTTTTGCCCCAGCCCCCTGCAGACAGATGCCCTTCTCCCCTGTGACACAGTGCAGACAGCCATCAAAGTCCCTTATCTGCCCCTGGAGCTAGGGGAGGAGGGATAGAAGGGGGATGGGGTTCTGGTTTAAGAGAGACTAGTGCTTAGGTGGACACAAAATCACACATGTAAAAGGGGTACTTTTGGGGTCCAACCTGTGTCAGTGGGTAGTGTATCATGGGAAACATCTTTTGCACCGCACGTTACCCGAGAAAGTGAAAATAGTGTAGCTTTAATACTCATTTAAGGTATATAACTAGACCTTAAAGACATATGATGGGAGTATACAGCTTTTTTCTTTTCACAGCTTACTATTACCATGCACAACCTACTACACTAACATGCAAAGCATAGAGGTCTAGTGAGCAGGAAAGAAGTCACTCTGGTTAGTTTCTGTGGTTGGGGTAAAGACAAAGTCCCCAGGCCCCATATAACTGTCTTGAGATGACAAAATGTGACATCAAATCTAACAAATATAGTCCTGCCCAACTCAAATCATCCATGAGAAAATTGCAAAAAAAGAAATTCTGTAATCTCTAAACCAATCTTTAAACCACAGAAGCTACAGCTAAAGCTAATAATAATAATGAGAAGATTTATGAATTATTCAAACACCTTGACCGGGGCTTTCCCTGTAACTTTACAATTCATTTAAGGTGCATAATTAGACTTTTAAGTAAGTTGGCCACTAGGACTTGATCAGATTGTGAAAAATGTACAGATTTACAGATTTTTTTCCCACTTGGAGCATGAATGCTGATCTACTCAAAAATCAAGACAGAAAAAATCTCTGCATTTCAATTGAAGATTATGGAAATACTTTTTGTTTCTTTTTGGTGATGGATATTTATGAATTGTGTACAATATGATACAATGGGGGGGGGGGGGGGGGGGTCCATTTTGAATTTTAGGACATTTGATTTTTTTCATGTTATTTGGATAAAAATAAAAGTACCTGTATTTTAAATGTGTTTTTGCTGTGCCCGCTCTTAACCTTTGCCAAACAGTCTAAATAAACCCATCAATCTAGATAAGCTACATCTGAACTCCTTTGTTGTATATTTATATTTGTGTAATTTTTTTTGTTTTTTTTGGTATTTGTATTTTTAAACCTTATCCCTATCTTATTCTGATTCGGATTTAGCAAAGGAAGCCCACCCACTGCTCTACAAACCAACAGCAGAGGGGGGAGATAGAGACAGAGAGAGCATGCTGGCCAACAGGCGGCTGTAGACAGTCCGGCTCCAGCTCTGACTCACACACACACACACACACACACGGCCTCCTGACTGCATGCCTGCTAGCGTGTGAACGGCAAAACGAAAGAGAGCGTGCTCATGAGGGCAGCGGCCTTATCAGATTTATGAGGAAAGAAAGAGGGAGACAAGAAAAGAGCGCAACATCAGATTAGATGCTCTTTGAACTTTCAGTGTTTTGACTGTGCATTTTATTTTAGATCATGGCAAATAAAGTACTGGACTGTAAACCCTGTTCAAATGATTTTAGGTGGAACCATACGGTAACACTGAGTTCAATTCATTAGAAATGCTTCAGGAATGTGTCACACGGGCCAGTCGGTTTATTTCATTATAAATAAGCTCAGAACCAAGGCAACCCCCAAACGTTGTTTTGGTGTCTTAGCAAAGAGGATCAAAAAGAAATGAGAGAAAAAAAAAGAATATGGCAACCATAACAGGCTCCTATTGGTTTCTGGGGGCTTACAAACTGTAACTGTTGAAAAGATGAGGTTTTTCATGTGGAGATGTTTGTATAACATTTGTGGAAGGAGTCTCCAGTGTCAGCATTTTGTAACACTCAGAGATAAAGCTGTAACTTTCTTTTTTTTGACATCTTCAGGACAGAGGAGTTTGCGTTTTGTGGTTTCTCAGTAACATGACAAGCTGTGTTTTTTTGTCGTATTTAACTTCAAGTGAGAGAAAAAAGAGAGGCTGATGAAGAAACGACTTTTTACAGCTAATATACCATAAGTGATAACTGGAACTAACTTGCTCCACAGAAGTTCTACAACATTAAATGTAACTATAAATGGATAAATGTACAATAGGTTGTATTTTGTTGACAAATTGCTGTGAATAAAACACTTTAGGACGTGCTGTTATTGGACAATAATCAACCTGATACTCCATCACGCCACCCCATCATTGATTACGTTCCTATACCTTCACCCTGCTGTGAGTATTCTAGCATTCTTGGAAGAACTATATAGAATTGAAAACTATTCCATGAAGATACATTAAACAAACATATGCAGGACCTGTGAGTGAATCAGGAATCAGTGACCTATTACAACAATGTTTGTAATGTTTCTTTGTCAGCAGTGTTCAGTATTGTGAACAGATGATAGAGATATACACACACACGGCCGTCTCTTCAGGTCTGTGAAGGTGCAGGGCAGCTGGGAGAAGTGCAGTTCATTCATCACGCTGCCTGCTGAGTCGAGGGAACTTCCTCTCTCAGAGGGGCAGACACACTGGCAGCAGGGAGCGCGAGACATAAGCATTCCTCATCTTATCTCTCTCTGAGACTACTGCACCACTAACACAGGCATCAGTGTGTGTGTGTGTGTGTGTGTGTGCACAAGTGAGTGTGAGTTTTAAACAGACACATTCTTGATACTCAACAAGCTTGGCTGACTGGACATTGGCTGCGTTTAATGATTACAACAATATCAAAAAAAAGGCTAAAATATGAAGAAACAGCAAAAAGGGAAGCTGTATTTTTACAGTTTTTGAAAGTTGTTGGAAATTAGTGTAAGATGAATGTCAGCTTTTACATTTAAGGAAATGAGATTATTCTAGTCTTGTAAAATATAAAATAAACATGGAAAATAAATAAAAACTGAAATAAAGTGCAATGTAGGCTTAAAATTAAAACAGTTGTGAGGAAAAAAAAAGTTTAATACTGAAAATTACTGAAAATATAAATGTTTTAAATGGATGAATGGGTTTTTTAATAACTACAACCGTGTCAAAGAGTTTAAGTTTTAAATTTAATGTCAAAATCTGATTATTCTACTTATATGTCATGTTTAATATTATGCTATAAAATCTATTATACAAACAAAATTTTGGACTTTTAAAAGTCAGATGCTAAACAAACAAACAAATTAATTAATTAATAAATAGAGTTATGTCAGAGGGTGACCATCTATTTTTTCATGCAAAAGTAAAATGTATAAAAACGATGAAATGTATTTTTTTTAAAAACGTGTTAATTTAAGTGCCCAGGTTGTTACGTAACATCACAATACGCTAGCACTAGTATTGACATATTGGCAATATTTTTTTTAAAAATATTTGGTAACTGGCAATATTGTAGTCTTATTTATGTATCTCTATTACTTTCTATTACAGATGGCATGATACTGCGTTTTTTCTGCTACCGATACTGAAACCTTCAGTATGCTGCTAGCCGGTATTGCTACCCATCTGATATTGTTTTCATTAAAAACTACTAAACTTTTTTTTTAACTGAAGCAATTCACAGTCAAATTCTTTTACATAAATGTAATGAAATATAAAGTATAACTATAATAAAATCAATCCTAATAAAAGAACAAATAGTCAAGTCTCTTTATATGGAAACATTTCCGGTTCTGAAAATGTATTTCTTTCCCAAATCCAATTCCAATCTTTGCCATTTGTTACAGGATCTGATATACAATATGTTTTCAATCATTTTTTTTGCTGGGATTGGCCCGATACTGATACTGGGTATCGGACTGACACAGCCTCTACTTTCTATTAGATAATTAAACACATAAAATGATTACAAATACAGATATTAAAAGAAGTCTTTTAACGAATATTGAAGGAAGCCTGAATAAGTAACGCTGAATATTTTGCAGTGTAAGGGTCCATGCCTCACAGTGCAGGCTAGAATTCCTAACCTAGAGATAAAGTTCATTCTGGTACTGCGCTGCCAAATTAGAGAAATGCATCACCTTCCGAGGGTTCATGGTGAGAGCAGCTCAGGCCACAGCATCAGCTTTAAACGCATTAGCAGCACACAGAGAGTGACACGCACGGCACGGTGACAATACTGATACTCAGCACTGAGATATAGAGGGATAGAGATGCAGTGGTGGACAAGACCTCCTGCTCATCACATCCATTAGGAATCTGACCCCTAACCTTGCAGATTGTGTTCATGTTGGCCGTCCTTGCCGTGCTGCCTTCAGGTTGTGGGGTTAGAGGGGAATCCGGGTTGTAGGAATGTAGGTCTGAGCTCAGCCGTGGAGCGTAAAGAAGGCTTACGGCCCTAATCCCCCCAACAGACACCCATATGAGAGCCAGCAGGAGGAGGAGGGACTGCGTCTAGACAGCCGTCTGGAATCGGACACTTCCCCCATTCCTCTGAATTAAAGCAGCGAATTAAGGGAGAAAATGTTCAGTTCTGTGTGCTGGGAATTACAGCTCAGAATTTAAATGCTGGAAAAGTGGTACGTTCACTTCTAAGAGGTTGTGATGACCCAATTTTCTCTTTTATTTCCCTTTTATTCTTAAACCACCACTGTGCAGTTGCTGTTACGCTATGCTAACACTATGCTAATACCACATGAGTTCATTATTAAGTACAACCTTATGCTAATGCTCATTATGCTAATGCCTGTTTTCTCATATTATTGTAGCCAGGATTACAATTTTTTCCCCTTACATCATCTGTAGTCCTCCACAAATGCATGTTTGGTGGTTTTAATTTTGGCTAACAAGCGTGGGAAGCTTAGCACTGAATAGACTTAGCAAAACTGAGACATGGACCTGCCTCAGAAGAAAACATTTCCTTCAATAAAACCATTTGTTCATAGAAAAGATGCAGAAATAGTCTCTGTTGAAATATGTAAACATACAAATCAAATCTAAAAACTATGTGCTACGCTAACTACCTGCATGGCATGATGCAAAACAATGTGCTAAATCGGTTGCAAGATGGAGATCAGACTGTTTTTAGCTCTGAGACATTCTTTTGTCTATTTTTATGGATAACAGTATCAGATAAGGACATAATGGAGTCTGAAATACCGAATAAATAGACGATTGTGTCATGCTAAACTAGCAGGTACAATCTTCCTTTATTTGTTAGCTACATTAGCCTCATAGCTCCAGTTTCCAAATTAAAGTAGCAAACTTCAGACACCAAACATATCCAAGGGAAAAGTGTGTGTGTTTTTTACGTGCTCCATTATCTCAGCTTCCTTCCCGTCAGGTCAGAGTGTCTTAATGAGGGAGGAAGGCGAGTGTGTTCCCTAAAATAGTGTTTAAAAAGGAGAAGGAATATAATACACACAGACACAAAGGAGCTGTCAAAATATGGTAGTGAAAGTACATTTTGTCCCTGGATGATTTCCTGAAGCTTATTTTCTTTCTTGTAGCTGTGTAATGTTGTTTCAACAACCTGGAATCCAGATACAATGATAAAACGTTTGCTGCATGCTACAAACAAGGTGGACGAAACATTTACATTAAATACAGGACTCTGGCTGCTACGCCGTAAAAAATTCAGAACTTTTGAAGACTTTTTAAAACTTTCTGGACATTCAGTTTTCTTAAAAGATAATTAACAGTATCATAAGAAAAATATGTGTATTAGAAAGGCAGTGAACATTTAGGGCTGAATATTCTGGAATTGCCTTGTTTTGCTGGAATTTCCATATTTTTCCATGTTTCCAGACTTACAGAAGAACGTCCGAGTCTGACTGATTATATATGTGCAATGGAGTTTTCCATGAAACAAAACACACAAACACAGAAATAAATTAGATTTGTTACTTTTTTTAATTTTGGCATTTCTCCGGTGTGCATTTATATTAAGCAAAGTGCATCTTTTCTATTTCTATCAACACACTGCACAATACATAAATAACGATGCATATAAAACGTCTTCGTATTTACAAGTAATAATATATTTATATATAACAATACATTTTAACTTTTATTTCACTTAATTAAATCTTTTAAAGTCTTTAATAAAAACCCATCATGGGTTTTCCTTTCTTTCTTTTTTTCTTCTCTCGTAAAATCTTCTGGAGAACTTTTTTTTCTCACTCTGTCACAAAAAAACAGAAAATAGCAAATAGTCCCAAACGAGGTCTGGGCCAGTCCGTGTCCATGGCGATAGAGGAAGGGGGAAGTGGGCGGGGCTTGTGGCTATCGGTTATTGAAGATGAGTTCGAGCCAGCATGGGCAGCTGCTGATGAACTGTCTGGTGTAGCACTGACCCCAGCCCTTGACGAAGCTGATCTGCACGGTGAATCCGGCGCGCGGCTGATGGCTGAACTCGTGGTCGTTGGGTCTCTGTAGGCTCTTGGCCTTCTCGTAGTCGAAGGCTTTAATGGAGAACCCGGGGAAAACCTTGTGCACGAGAAGCGTTCGTGATGAAGGGTCGTCCAGCGTGGCTGATTTGATGAAGATGGGGTATCGGCTACGGTTGTACACCCACACACCGTCGGCCTCGCGGCTCAGCTGGATGCCATAACCGATTTTGGGCCGCACCATGTGTACGAGTGCGCTGCGGCTCTCCGAGCACAGCTGGCCCAGGCAGAAGCCCGTGCCCTGAGGTAGGTCATAGAAGATGTCCAGCGATGGCTCGCGGACTGAATAGAGGCGGCCGACGCGCGTCTTCTCCTCCCAGTACGCCACCACACACCAGTGCTCGCGCTCGCCACACTCCTGAAGACCTTGGGAATCTGTACACACACAAAGGCAAACAGGGATTAGTGATTGGACTAGAATGTCTAAGTGTGTATCCAATATAGCAGCTGAATAAAAGTAAACTGAACCACGCAAGCTGAAGGAAATGAAAGAGTGACAGATATAGAAAGAGAGAGATACACAGAGAGAGGAAGGGAGGAGACCTGAATGCTAACCACACACTGACAGTTAGCGAGTCAGTGTGAAACTGCTGGATAAATGTGAAAATATCATATTGTGTCGATTTCACATCTCTTTATGTATCACAGCAGGTATCACAATTGTTAACAAAGAAAATACGCTTAATGAAAAACTTTTACCAAAAATAAAACATATAATAAGGAAAACATCCAATGAGCTTCTCGTGGTCGGTGTACAGTCTCAGAAAAAGGGTACTAACTGTACCGATCCTTGTCACTGAGGTGGAACCCTCGATTTTTAAAGCTTTACTCTATAAAAGTTAATTACGATCCAATTATTATTTATCTTTTTTTAAGGTACACTATATCCAGGTTTCCAGGTGAAAGAGAGATAGCAGTACCACCCACAAAGAAAGGCACAGCTGAGTACCATTTTGTCTGAGAGTGTACTGATGTTATCTGTGACATTCTCTGAAAAGTGTATCATGATCAAATGTATCGCAATATCGATACAATATCATATGGCCACACCGAAAGAAGAAGAAAGACAGAATACAGAAGAGGAAGAACGTGTGTAATCTCTGCACCAAGATAGAACGGATTCCACCACCGACACACTCCTCACACACGCATGCCGTATCCGAATCTGAATCTGAGAAACTCCTCGTGGTCCCACCCCCTCGCCCCCGGGACCGGATTCCGGGCCAGTGCCAAACATCCCTCGGATCCTTGATTTCAGCGTCAGGGAGGAAATGCTGCAGGAATGTGAGGAATGCATGTCGAGGAACTGAGAGATGTGCGAGCCATCATCAAGACGTGTTTACACTGGATGTGCTGCTCATCTCCTGTGTGTAGCTGTGCACACTGCTAACGGCGTAAAAAGGAGTGAGGATGGCTTACGTATATATATATATATATATATATATATATATATATATATATATATATATATATATATATATAAAAGTGCCAGGAACGTACTGAGAAAGAACATCCACCATTAAAGGAAATCTCAGTTTTCTTTTTAACCTGATATCCAGCCACCATGTTTGATGTATAATCAGCATGGATGAAATTTTTTTCCCTGCGCTGAGAAAAGAACCGAAAAATTCCCATCTCACTTGTAATAGAAGTCTAAGGGCAGATGATGCGGTTGGTCAATAAATGTTTAAAATATGCTAATATTTAACTCAAATTTCAAACTACACACTTTACACTCTGAGTAAAAGATGAGACAGATTTGACAGAAAGCCTTACTAAAATGTTATACAACCTCAGAAAGCTGTACAAAGCAATATAATAATAAACAAATGTATTATTTAGTTACACTTTCCTGAAAATTTAGCCTCAAACATTTCACAAACACCTCTGATTTAAGGCTTCATGAATAGATGTCTTGCTTGTTCAGTGACTTCAACAGCTGCCCCTAGACTTCCACTGTTTTGCATCAATTCTTTTCAAATGATGGTAAAAACGTGTCAAAGTTCTTGTGTTGTAATCACACACAAACCGCAAACTCAGTCGATGGAGATAAAGTTAAAAAACTCCAGAGTATTCCTTTAATACAGGAGAAGATTTGCTTGAGTGTGCTAGGCTGAAACACTGAACAGAGTGGAAGGAGGAATGTGCCCTAGCATAGCACATTGATCTAACTGGCTTTTTCTATCCCACACACACACACACACACACTCATACACAGAGCTCACTTCTTGTGGATTTCCCTGAACGGAGTCGAGGGGAAAAAACTATCAGAGCCACGCCGGCTCCAGTTTCCTCCCCCTTAACATGGCCTCAAGCCTCTCTCTCTCTCTCTCTCTCTCTCTCTGTCTCTCCATATCTCAATCCCACAGAACTCTGGCTCCAAGCAGCAACAAGCCAACGGGAAAGCACAGGAGGGGGGAGAAACAGAGGGAGTCTTTTCCTTTTTCTTACTTTCTTCTTAGTTTACTTTCTGTGCTAGTTCTGCTATTTCTGCATGTCAACTTCCTCAAAGTGTTTCTGTCTCCTATAACAGTTTTTTTTATAACAAAAAATACATCATACTTTTTATCCATTTATAGTTACATATGTCTGTATGTAACAGAAAGAAAGTTGGTCCCTGTTACCACTTAGGTTATAGCAGCTAAATGTCATTCTCTGACTTTCTCTTGATGTTACACTGCATTTGACCTCGGAAACTCGGGATTACGTCAATTTCGATGCTTGAGCTCCCTGCGTAACTCGTTTAAAAGCAAGAAGTTTTTTTTTGTTGTTTTTTTTACTGTTGATGCTGTTGTCTATATGATGTCATTTGCTGAACTCTGGGTTAAGGAGTTCCTGAGTAGGAATTCTGAGTTCAGGAGGTGTTTTCTTTGCTTTTTCTTAGTTAGAGGTCAGAAATAAATTACATATATATATATATATATATATATATATATATATATATATATATATAT